>VUQG01001403.1:23960-49674 GCA_015106755.1 Etia nguti | reverse complement strand
TTTGACCGCTTCGCCTTGGGCATTTTTAATCTGTAGCTCTGCTCTAAAAGAACGTACGTACCTGGGCCCGCCTACTATTCTTGGAAAGGTAAAATGATTGGCTAGAATCCAAAGTGTATGACATCTCAGGAAAAAAAAAGCACCGAAATAAAGCACAGAAATGTGCGCTGCTTTTCGGTCTGGTTACTACCATTTATGTCAGAACCACCGGTACCCATCCCTAGTGTTGAGCCAAGATTTGGCAAAATGAGCAGCTTACAGTGATGAGAGTGAGAGTTTTAAGCAAAGCTTTAATACATGCTCTAATTCTTCCTTCGTGCAAGAGTGCAGCAAATAAAACACTGTCGCCTACAGTGCATTTATCGTTGACCATTTTCAGAGGAATGCTTGTTTATTTGGTTCTTTGTTAACCACTCAAAACTTGCTTGTGAATGACTAAAAAAATAAAAGTGCCTAACTGAACAGATATACCACTGTTGTGTCTACACATGTCAGACAACTTAGCAATGAACCAATTTTAAATTGTATCTTTGGGCAGTTTGTTACTAGTATAGTCTCTCAAAAACACATATTTAGTTTCTTTAGTTGGACCAATGAAAAATGTCAAAGACACCACAGTTGGCAGGGATATAATAATAATTTTGCATCAAGAAGGTACTTAAAACTTTGAATGGTGTGTAGTGTGTCCTTATAAAATTTGAGGAAACTGAAAAAGTGGCCTAAAAAACTATCTACAGCAGATAAACATTATCTGAAAAGTCATGTATTTACCAAATGAGAAAAAATGCGACAAAGACCTGAAAACAGAACTTGAGAAATGCATCTGGCCCTCCAGTTAAATCATCTACTGTTCACTAAAACCTCCACTAAATCAGTGGAAGGGTGGTTGTCAAGAAGCCATTCTTAAGGAAGGGAAACAGAGAAAAAAGGCTGAGGTATGAAAAATTACACAAGAACCAGACTGAAAATCAGACTCAACAGGTCTGATGGAGTGATGAATCCAAATCTGAAATCAACAGAGAAGGTCAAAAGAGAGGTAGAACAGTGAGTGTCTACAAACATCTGTAAAGCACAGTGGAGGCTCTGTCATGGTTTGAAGCTGTCAGTCAGTGGTGATAGAATTATGAACACAGAATCAAACATCATGTCATACCATGTTCACCATGACAATGATCCCAAAAGGTTTAGAGACTCTTTTTTGCCTACATATTGTATGTCTACATATTGTATGTCCATTTGCGTTTCCAGATGTTTCAATAAATGCCTTCACCTATTTCTCATTTTTCTAGCAAAACAGAAAGAAAACAGAAAGCACTATGAGAGTGCAAACCTTCACCAAGGCAGAGTATGAGCTGCCTTGGTGAAGGTTTTAAGGGGATAGTATTGTATTTTGCATATAGTCCTGCTTCTTTGTTCTTTTTAAACATACTTTAAGGAGTTTTTAGTGCAGTAAAAAATCAAATAACTAGGCAGCTCATTCTTGTTCTCTTGACAATACTTTCTTTAATAATAAAGATATAACACATTGTTGGGGAAAGAAATGCAGGGGAAGGTAAAAGTGAGGTCAGAGCTCAATTGTGACATCATATTTGGATGTAAACTATCATGTGATGTTTATAATCTTTATATAACAATATCATTTCCTAAATTTTGCGAATATTAACAAAAGCAGTTGGATTTTAAGCACATTATTAAAGATAAAACACATGTTATAAAATTTTGACCTTATTTGACCTAGAAAAAGTAGTAATGGTAAGTAATAATAATATGATATTTAGAATCCCCATATATCATTCCCTGTATGTCTATATGTTGTAAGTACACACAATGGCAGTAATACACAATTTTAAATTGTTCTATATAACATTATTAGCACTTTGGCCTTCAGATCAGTCTATTGACCTTGAAGGAGAGGTCAAAGGTCAAATGTTACATGATATTTTAAATCTTGATATGGCACTTTCCGTATGTTGACTATACACACTTTACTTGTAAGAATCATCATGTAAGTTACATATGTAAGGCGTTTTTGTCAGTTTTCCACCAATATTTCATTAAGTTCACCTTGAAGACCTTGATGGATGTAAGGCAGTTTTTATTTATTATTGTTAACATGACCCCACTCTACACACCTACAAAGTTTTATCAGAACTCATTCAAAATGTTTTGCAATATCATATTTACAGACAGACAGAATGACACAATTACAAATGCTAAAAAAGAAAAAGATAACTTGCCGGGTTGAGTAGTGACTCAAGACTTTTGCACATTACTGTGTGTGCTTATAAACCAGAATTAACATTTTGATTTATTTGCAATTTATTATCAGGTAATAATTATTTTTGTTCCTTCCACTGTTTGTCTTTTAATTTTACATGATTTCAATTTAATCGTTAACTTCACAGCTCGAGTTTTCCTTCCAGACTTTGTTTGACTCCATGGATCAGTCATCAGCTCTTCTTTATCCCTCGTTTCGTGCATTCTTCTTCTCCTGCATGTTTGTTTGCTCCGCTCTGTCGGTGGAGCAGTGGAACACGGGATAGCTGTCTAACCCCCCGTCACCTGTCGAGATATGCTAGATGAATGCACCCCGTGGAAATTAACGGCGGGATTATGCAAATCCAAATTGAACTGTGAAGTTAAGAGGCTCGGCCCAGTGACCTCGTCATCTCGAGCAGGCAGGGAACGGGTATGCAGACAGATCGACGTGCAGTATGCGCTCCCGTACTCATACTAATGTATGTGCACACACGCACACTCACAAACACGGGTGAACACTGAGTCACACAGTTATATCTGAGTGTGCGTACGCTTCTGAGACCATGTGCCTCTCCTGCCTGTGTGCATGAGCTGAATTATAATTTAGTCATTAGAGCTGTCCTAAATTACCACCCACAAACAGATGCATTCATGCACAGGCCACTGGCTTCTCCAGCTGTGACTGCTGAGTTTACTTTTCTTTGTTGGAGTGGAGCACCTGTTCCAAAAACCCAGAATCAAACCTTAAATCATTTAATGAGGCATTTCTAGCTTAAAGTCACGTACATCTAGGTATTACAGGCGTTTGTTAAATATCTGCCAGATTCCAATTTTACCAAAGTTTGTACTGTATGTCAGGGTCATCTCCTGGTGCTTCAGCTATTGTGTTTTTTCCAGTAATTTGCAATCTGGCAAGTCACAATGCAGTTGTGTAATGCACCTATAAAAAGCTCATACACGTTTGCAAATTTTTACACTTGGAATAAATCCTGCAGAATCACCAGTGGGCTGATTCTGGCTTCAGCACATCTTCCTATCTACCTGTTTTCTTGTTTACTGCCTCTACATTCACTCCCTGCAGCAGTTACCTCAGCAGCAGTATTTTTAGCATTAGTTTTTTTTCTGTCTGACTTACCTGGCTGTTGCTCCAGTTCTTTGTGGTTTGGCAGAAGAAGCAGCTGAAGGTGAAACCTGCTGAAATATGAGGCTCAAGGAAAAGGGGGCAATCACATTCCAGGAATTAATGTGTGGCATATAGACATAGTCAACATATCCTGCTGAAGTTCAAACCAAGTATCAGAAGGAGGAAGAAAGGTGAGTTAAGTGACTTTGAACATGGCATAGTTGTTGGTGTGAGTATTTCAGCCACTTCTGGTCTGTTGGGATTTTTCTGCACACCCAACTGTAGAGTTTACAGAGAATGGTCTGAAAAAGATAAACTATCCAGCGAGTCGCAGTTCTCTGGGCTAAGAAAAAGGCCTTGTTGATGTCAGAAGTCAGAGGAGAATGGCCAGATGGCTTAGAGTTGATTGTAGGGCAATAGTAACTCAAATATCGACTTGTTGCAAAAACATTTGGAGAAGAGCATCTCTGAACTGTGAAGCAGATAGCCTACAGCAGTAGAAGACCACAGCGGGTTCCATTCCTATCAGCTAAGAACAGGAAACTGAGGCTACACTTCAAAATAGACTTGACAAAATTGTACAATGGAAGATTGGAAAAAACGTTGCCTGGTCTGATGAGTTCAAATGGTAGGGTCAGAACTTGGCATAGATCCATTTCACCTTGGATCAGTCATTTAGGCTGCTGGTGGTGTAATGGTGCGGGGGATATTTTCTTAGCAAACTTTGGACCCTTTAGTACAAACTGAGCATCATTTGAAATGGCAGAGCTCACCCGAGTGTCGCTGGTGACCACAGCATACCCTTCTTCTGTCAGATAGCATTGTGTAAGAAAAGTGCCATCCTCCTGCCTTCATTGTAATTGCATTAGCAATAGAAAAACGCTTCCCATCCTGCTATGATGCAAATATCTTTGACAAATGAATTCCAGAATCGAAATTTTCTTTATGACTGAGTTCTCAAGAAGACAGTCCCTCACCAGTAAAAAGGTTTACCGGTTGTTCTGGTTTCCCCAGCTGTGAAACATTGGTGCAATCTGTCTGTCAGATATTCAGCTTTATTTTACACCTGTGACATGCACTGCATCATTTCCAGTTTTATCAGCTGTCACATGTCAAGAAGCGAGAGCCAAGGCAGATGGAGATCAGAAGACACTTAGCATGCTTTATTCATGACAGTGCTTATACACAGTCCTGCTTTATATTTAAATGTGTTTATATTTCTGCCATAAGATTTGATTTGTACAATCAATAATTTAAGATTTAATTGTCTACCAACTTGAAGTTTATATAGTATGAACGTCAAATAACACAACATCTGGAAATACTTCAGTGGATACAGTATATGTGCATTCCCACCTTATAAAATGGTTGTGCTACACATAGATGTTTTATCTCTGTCATATGAAAAACTAAAAATAACTCTGTGGATCGGTCTCTACATGGTCATTTTTGTATATCAAAAAAGAATGAAGATTTCTCAGCGCATTCTTTTCTTTTCTTTGAAGCAGGGCATCACCTCGGGAAATACTGAAATAAAGAATAATTCTGACCATTTGAAAGGAGGAAAATAAAAAAAAGAAAAAGATGAGTTCAGGGACACAAAACACATCTTTTGTTTCTCATCTCTTCATCCAACATAGCGTCCTTCTGCCTCTGACCTCCATGACAAATATGATAGATGATGGATGGCAGATATTAATATACACATAATACATTCATACATCCACACACCCATGGGCATTTTCTCACAGGTGCACACACACACACACATGCATACATCCTTATCATATTTTAGCTTATGTGCACACTCATACGGTCTGCCAGTTTCTGAATGCTGGTAGAATCTAATGGTTGGCATTAGCTCAGCAGTCCCCTGACATTTCTCTGGAAAAGAGCTTCAGCTGCTGAAAGTGTGAGTGTGTGTGTCTGTGTGTGAATATGTGCAAGTGTTCACAGGGCCTGAACAGACAGGCAGACAGCAGTGGGTGTGGGTGGTGTGTGGGAGAGGTCGAGGCAATGCAGTAGAGGCGGCAGAGCTGGAGACGGCAAGAGGACGAGAAAAAGAGGGAGAGTTACAGGCCTACAGCAAAACAAAGAACCATAAAGAGCAAAGGTAGAAGTCGTGGAAGGAAGGAGGAAATTGGACACAGAGATAAAGAAGTAACTAACGTTATTCTCCCAGCAGAAGCCCCCCAGCTCTAACTGGATAAGCCAAAGGCTTCATCAGCCAGGATGAATGGAATGTAATCCAGTTGCCTTCACATGTCTTAAATATTCATTGATTCTCCTTTGTAGCCAAGTTGTGTATCTCATTAAAATGTAGGTTCCAGTTTTGGTGATTTTGTTCAGATTGTCTTTGAATTAAGAAGACTTTGCTCTATAAGGCCACTTGGTTCTAATTTAAAAATACTGGCATTTTTTTTTCAAACCTGCTGATATCAGACAGAGATTCACAGGGTGTCCTTTGGAAGCTGCAGTGGCCATCTTAATTGCTTACAGTTCTTATTTTATCCTATGCTTAAAATAACCACAGCAGGGGCGGGCAAGCAACAACAGTAAAACCATTCTGTAGCTCCACGTAGGCTTTCATAACAAAATCCAACTTCCTGTTCCGACTTGGTTAGGCTAAATCTAACCAAGCAGCATGTGAAAGCAAAAGTAAAAAGAAATGGAAAACCAAAAGTTTCCATGTGGGGCATGAAGCGAGTCTGCTGGCTGACTCCGGCTAAGGATTTGGACACTGTTAGAAAATGGACTGTGGGTTTTAAACATACAATAATGCTGTGGCTGGTGTGTCAAGGTGCCATTGCCAAAGGACAGCTTGTGTTTGTCAGAAGCTGCGGGCTCCACTGAGATAAAGTGTATTTCATGCCCTGAAACCATAGTACAATGACCCTGAGAGGTCAGACACACTGCAGTTTAAGAAAACACCAACAATCAGAAATATGTTGCAAAAGTGAACAAAACACAGCTGACATTGTCTCCCTAATAACACTTCTGTTGTGTTTTGGGAGGATTTTTACCTCTGCCAAAGAGGTTATGTTTTTAGTAGTGATTGCATGTGTGTGTGTGTGTCATTTTTTTCTTTTTGTAAACACAACAGGTCAAAATGTTTTAGAAGAATTTTGGCAAAAATTTGAAGGGGTGTAGAGTGGGGTCTTGTTAAAAATCCAATAGAAATTGGCTAACACCCTCCAAGGTCTTCAGAGTCAACTTAATGAAATATTCGTCAAAACTGACAAAAAGCCTTACAAATTAGAAACTGACATTTACAAATGTGGTGTGTATTGTCAACATATAGAAAGTACCATATAAAAATTTTGTACACATGTATATCATGTCACATTTGACCTCTGACCTCTCCTTTAACATCAATAGATTGATCTGAAGGTCAAAATGATAACAATCATCTATAGAGCTAATCAAAACTTTGTTTCTTTCTGCCATTGTTTGTACTGTCAACATAAAAGAAGAATACATTACTTTTGAAGTTTGCGATCCCAGATGCTGATGTTTTCTTAAGTTGCAGTGCATTTGACCTCTTAGGACCACTATATATCTTTTCATCCTGCTTTTCAAAGGGGATTTATAGCTCTGTGTTAACATGATACCATGGGAAACCAGCAAACTCATCTGAATTCTTACAGTAAAGCCTGACATCCCCGTTCATAGAAATGTAACTACACATCACATCGACGCAGCTTCCATCGATTATGATTGGCCTGTTAGGTACCATCATATCCTCCTATGCATGGCAGGCCATATAAAACTCTAGGACACAACCACGAGGTAATTAACACATACATGAAATAGCTGTAACAGTCCAGCATGGCAGGAAAAGGGGTGATGTAAAAAGCCAGATTTTCAAAATTCATGTTAATTAAAAGGAAATGTGACTGAGACTGAGATCAGACGTATAAAGCGTTTTTTTTTACGACGCAACAATCTGTGCAAAAAGTGTGCCAGTTTTCTTCTTGGGGGATTTATGTATATTTTCTGAAGCTTGTTCTGTCACTGTCTAGGAATCCCTGCGTTTGTCTGCCTTTTTCTGTCATACCTCATATGGAAGCTCCCTCTTTCTCCCCTCTAACATATCTGCTGTTTCTCCTCCTCCCCCCACTACTTCCTTTCACCCTTCATTTTCCAGTGACACAGAGAATCATATCCTCTCTCAGGGGAAAAGGATGGAACTTAATGCGGGTCAGGGATACACACTGAAATGCCCTGTACCCACCCCTAACCCACTTAGTCACTGAGATTGTAGTGAGCATGATGCTTTGGGTGGGATGGGGGTGGAGGGGGTCGGTGTATCAATATACTCTATGCATGCTAGCATCTATATGATTCCTACCAACCCCCCAGCAACAATCATGGGTAGTGCTGTCCTCACGGTTGTCTCTTGCACCGCGATAACGGGGCCATTATGGCTTAAATGCACTTGCAGACCTCTACCGCACTTCTTTAAATTCTCACAATAATGACAGGAATGATTATGATAATGAAGGCTTCCCACTTCTTTAGCATTTGGAGTGAGAACATTTCTAATTCATTATGTCGACAAAAAACAACACGACCTTGTTGGTGTTCTTCACAGGGGTCAGGGCCTTGTGCAGAGCAGCTGAGCAGGCTGATGACTTTTCCTATTAAGACACGTCCCACTTAACTGAAGGTAATCGATCGATATATGAATTATATTTTAATATTTTTTCTCCTTTGGGTCGCTTGTGTCATTTTGTGCTAGAGGCACTACACCATGCAGCCACTGCATCACTGGCCTGCATCGATAGTGGGTGCCAATCAATCAGTGTAATCAGTGTAAATCCCAACGGTATCATTCCTATATTTCCATTGTTTCTTGTTTATTTTAAAACCCTGTTTCAGTCTTTACCCTGTGCTCCTGCTAGTTTGATATCAGTCAGCCAGTTGCTATATTTTTCAATTAGTTTCAGTTTTTTAAATTTATTTGTTTGTTGTTGTTGTTTTATTTCGCAACAATCACCTCAAGATAAAGTATAAAGATCGGGAGAAAAGCCAGTAATCCAGGAGTCCCTTGTGAGCACCCATTTGCTAATGGTGGGAAGGAAGACCTCTCTTTTGACAGGAAGACACCAGGCTCAGGAAATGACAGCCATCTATAGTGACCTCTCAGTCATTTTTTGTGTTTAAAGACAAGATTAGATAAAGTATACTTTAATTAAATAATAATGATATTTATTCATGACAAAAGTTGGGAAATTACTGAAAAAAATATATAAAATGGGACACAAAAACAAATGCTGCCAAAGATCTTCCGTGAGTATGTTTATCTCCACTTGCTGAGAAACTGTACCTTCCCATATACGGATTTGACTTGTTTTAAGAACTTTGCTTCAAATTTTCTTTTTGCCACACTCTATGACCCCTGGACAAAGTTTTGTCACGTTTTACCTCAAATTGGATTCAAAACATCTCAAATGACCAACTGCAGTTTTATAGTTCTTATTGTAAAGCAAGGTTGAGTTTTCTGGGAAGAGGTAATTGCCTCAAGAGGGAGCTCTGCCAGAGAAGAGAGACGATATTACAGTAGGACTTGACCCTGGTGAGTATGAAGAAATAATCCTGAATTTGTGACTTGATTCAAAGTCCTTACTTGTCTTTTTGGGCGGATGCTCCAAAGGAGTTATTAGCAGTCAGGTTGAATTTCAAAATGGCTGGAAGTGCAATGGTGGAGAGTGGGCAGGTGGATACGTTTCAGGTAAGCATTCTCCTTTGCAGGTATGGAGATCAGCAGGTAGGCTCAGGTAAGAGTAGCTGGTTAGTGTGAAACTCCTCAGAGAAACTGGATCCAAGAGAACAGGCTTGTCAAACTGGCTTCAGATGGGTAAAATGGAAAGCAGATGGAGAAAGAGAGTTACAGAACGAAAAGCACAAAAACTTGCTGGTTTCAAAGTGGTCCTGATTACCACCATATTGGCACTAACAATCTGGCGGAGAGCAGTAGCACAAGCCAGCTTTTAAATACCATGAGCCTGGGAAGTTAAATCAGAGTAGGTACTGGAAGGAAATCCTGGGAAGGAGAAGCTCTGCCCACGGGCAGATCAGTGAGAAAATGCCAATCCACGACTTCACCTGAGACTCTGTGATAGGCTTCAGAGGGAAAGAAAAAAAAGATAAAAGAAAAACAAAGGAGGAAAAAACTGCCAGAGATACTAGAGTTTTGGATTGTTGTTACTGTGGGATTTTAGATTTGGGTTTTTTTGTGCTTAGACTAGAGATGTGTTTCTTTCCCCCATTGATAAAAACAGCTAAACCAACAAAGAGATAGCTGAGCCTGCCTTTAAGCATTTCCTGAACTTTTCTCTTAGCCTAAATATTTTATCCAGTCTGTCAAGCTTCAACAAATGAGCATGTCATATGGAAAAGTGTGCTAATTACTGTTTTGCCTCAGCTGGAGTGACCGCAGGCTGAAACTGTGGCCAGAGGTCAAGTAACCATCTGGGGAAGGTTTTCACAGAAGGCTGGTCAATGAGTTCAGCAACACATTCTTTATTTTTTTATTTTTTTAACTATCAGTACTGTAGCAGAGCAGCATGTCAGTGCCCTTGCTGTCAGTGGAGAGGTCATAAGTTCATCTTTCTGGTTAAGAAAACCTTTCACATATTTTCACATGCTACATTAACAGGGATTTTTCCTGCATTAAGTATGCTTTCAGAAATATAAGAATAATGAGGGTCAGTTGCCTGTGGGTTGGCTGTGATTGGCAATCCATTTATATCATCTGAAAACAGACTTGAGGCACTTACTGTAGATTTGATGGATCAAGCTGTTCCACTGGTTTCCTTCACAGAGAAGTGAAGCTGGGACCTTAGTGCTGTGCTGTTGTGTTTAATGAAGCAATCAGGTTAATGGGTCTGTTATCATTTTATCATCATCAGCATAAGATGTTTGGATATTGTGCATTATGGGCTGCTCACCACATGTTTAATCTCATTCATGAGCGGAGATCAGAGACTCGTTCTCTGCTCCTTAAGTGTAGCCTGTGGCCACCCTCCAATCAGAGCGTTTGGTCATATTTTGGTGAGTTGCTACATTACCACCTGGTGGCGTTGCAACAGCATTGCTCATTGGTCACAAAGTAATCTGATCTTGAATTGATCTAACTATGACTCAGTATGTTTCAATGTAATAGTAATGACAAAAACAATGTAACATATTATATTGTTTAAAATGTCAAGCAGTCCCCTTTAAGGAGATACATGTAGAAGACCCTATAGTATAACTACCTTCTGATGTAGACTTTGCAGTCAGGCTGGACGCCCTTTTGCCTTAAGAATTGCCTTAATTCTTCATGGCATACATTCAACAAGGTGCTGACAGCATGTATTCATTTTGGTCCATATTGTCATGATAGCATTGCATAGTGGCTGCAGATTTGTATACTGTGCATCCATAATGAGGCTCCTGTTTCTCCACAATCCGAAGGTGCTCCTTCGGATTGAGGTCTAGTGACTGTTGGAGGCCATTTGAGTCCAGCGAACTCATTATCATGTTCAAGAAACCAGTTTGACATTTGTGAAATGGTCTGTATCCGTCTGGAAGCAAGAAGAAGATGACCAGCAATAATAGTACTCAGGTATACTGTGGCATTTAAATAATCGGTGGGTACTAATGTGCCCAAAGTGTGCCAAGAAAATCTCCCTCACGCTATTACGCTGCCAGCAGCTGTTTACACCAAATTCGGACCATCTGAATGTCGCAAGAAAAATCGGAACTCATCAGACTGGAGTAATGTTTTTCAGGCAATATTAATGAGTGGTTGTTTGAGTGACTGTGAGTGGTGGCCATTCTCCTCTAAACATCAAGAAATAATTTTTACCTGAGAACTGCTACTCACTGGGTATTTTCTCTTTTTTTTCCAATCTCTGCAAAGCCTAGAGATGATTGCATGGTAAAATCCCAGTAGATCAGCAGAAATACTCAGGCTTGGCTGTTGAGCACCGACAACTATGGTCCATTCAAAGTCACATAAATCATCTTTCTTCCCCATTCTGATGTTCACTTTGAACTTCTGTCAGACGTGTTGGTCATGTCCTACCATGTAATTAGCAGATTACACATTTGTGTTAACAGAAAGTTGAACAGGTGTACCTAATAAAGTGGCTCATGAGTGTATGGCCAGCTGTGTCTATCACAGATAAAATTTTGAACTGAAAAAAGGAAGAAAAAACTGGATTGTGATGTGTTGATTTGTTACCTCTTCATTTTCCCTTTACGCAACTCTAAATTTGGATAAGCAGAAGAGACTGGATAGATGGATGGACATTTAATTTTAAAAGAATGACCATAAAGCAACATCATAAGGCAAAAGAAATAAAAAAGAGATTTATTTTTTTTTAATTAATGACATTGTATGCAAATACAGCCATGCAGCATTTGCATCCTCTTAAACATTCAGCTTCTCTGGAGGAAACAGTAACAAAGGGGAGGCTGAATTTCACAGCTGACCCTCAGGAGCAAGAGAGAGAGCGAGAGACAGAAGAATAAGCAGAATGAAGAGAAAAACAGACACAGCAGGAGAGGTGGGGGTGGTGATTGAGGAGTTGTTGGTATCTGACAGAAGAAAGAAGGGTGACTGGAGGCAGATGGAAAGAAAGACAGATGAGGAAATGAGTGTGCTTCTCAGAGGCAGATACATGGCATAAACATTAGCTCCTTGGGGACAGGGAACGTTCAAGACACGTCACGCTGATTATCTGTAAAGTGGCAGACTCCTTCAGGAAATCACCTGTAAGGAAACACATTAGAGTGCAGCTTGCGTGATTTACATTCACTTTGAAGCAATCATTTTAATGACAATCATTTTGTTATACCAGAAGTAATGACTGGCCCCAGCGATTCATCTGAAAAAGCTCGGTCATTTGTGAATAATATTAATACAAAGAGCCGCTGTTGGAGTCTTGCCTGCAGCTGCTCATTGCTTTTAATCAGACAAGAAGTCAATTTAAATGAATGGGAAGCCAATAGAAATATACTATAAAGAGTTTTCCGGTTTACTGATTTATTTATGCTAAAGTAAATCAAAAGATTTTCTTCCCTGTTTTCTAATTGACCTAAAATATCAATGTATGAACATATTATTTAATAATCATAGTAAATAACTAGTACATTAGGGTATAGAGATCTATGGGAATATGACCTCTTTCTAACCCACTTCTTGGCTGCTCCTGCTAAACAAATAAAGTGTAAAGCATTCAAGTTTCAGGGTGAAACATTCAAGAAAACCCACTGGAGACTTTCTTTTGTTAACCCATGTAGGCAGGCCACCGTGGGACCTCATTAAGGCGGAAAGGTTTTGTTTTTGTTTTTCCCCTCATTGAATTTTTTTTTCTATCAACAGCAAAGAAGCATCTTGACAACCATCTTCATTTAAGTTTAAAAACTTTATTTTAGGATTTGGAGGGATTTTGACATCGTGGAGTTGAGCACAGTGTCTTATTTCCATATCCGAGCTTTTGTTATGCTCATCAAAGACACTAAGAATAGGCTTTACAGAGCAAGAATAGAGGAAGCTTTCTCTTGAAAAGTGATCCTTAATGATAAAATGGCTTTATCTTTCACTAGAAAGATACTGTAAATCAGTATCCTGTGGCATCCTGTATAGGTGCTAAATTAGTTCTGTCAAGAAAAAAAGCGCATTAGTACAACATAATTCTTAATTTGGTAAAGTTACATTTTTTTTGTAATATATAGTGCCAAATCATAACAATTCATTCATATTCATTTTGTGACATTTTTTATTTAAAGACCTCACACTGCTATAAATGGAAATTGATAATGCTACACTTACTGGCTCTCCTCCTTTCATCAGCTTCTACAGAGATATAAAAGTTGAGGTCATCTGCAGAAGTGACATCTTTGCTCTTAAGAGCTCAGACTGACGTGCTTGCTGCAGATGATGCTGAATGTTTTTGTTCGGCAGTCAGGGCTGGCCTCACCGACATCTGAGCCTTCAGTTTATTCCAAAAAAAGCTTTGGTTTACTGAAGGTGGGTTTAGAACAACACAGGAAAAGGGAGGCTCATTTGGAGTGATGCGCATCCAGCAGCTCCTAGAGGTCTGCCGCCAACATCAATCATAGGCTGGTTCCCTAAATGAGCACAAAAATCTTTGAGAACTCCTTTTGTCTCCAAACCTGTTTTTCATCTTCATGGACAGGCATATCAAGGGTAAGAAGGGTCTCCACTTTGGGAACTTGATAATAGCATCCCTGTGTTTTGCGGTGGTTCTTTTGGTTTCTTTAGAGTTTGACCTTCAGCACTAACTGGAGCGGGATGAGAGTCAGCACCTCCAAGTACGAGGTCATGGTTCTCTTCTGGAAAACAATGGAATGCTTCCTCTCGGCTGGGGCGGAGAGTCTGCCTCAAGCAAAGTTCAAGTATTTATTCACAACTGATGGTTAGATGATGATGTGACTGGGGCCAACGGATTGGCGCAGCATGGGCTGTTGAGTCAAAAGACTGCCACATGAAGTCTTCGTTATGACCGAAAAAGTAATATCGTAGGTACAAGAGGCTAAAATGAGTTTGCTTCATAGGTTGACTGGTCTAAGCCTTAGAGTTGGGGTGAGGAGCTCAGGCTCTGAGATACCTCTCAGAGCAGAGCTGCTGCTCATGCGTATTGGTTAGGATGCCTCCTGGGTGCCTAACCTTTGGAGGTTTTCCAGGCACGCCCAACTGGGAGTAGATTCAAAACACAATGGAGAGATTGTACTCTATATCTATCTGTATATCGGGAACACTTTGGAATCCTCCAGGAGGATCTGGAAACTGGGTGAGGAGGACACCTGGAATAACCTCCTTAGCCTGCTGCCACTGTGACCTGACTCCGGTTTAAGAAGAAGATGGATGGATGGATGGATGGATTCTGAGAACTCCACATTTAACATTTACTGAAAAACAGAACCAGCCACTTAAAAACTAGATCACATGAGGTAGGATATAGGCAATTTATATTGGGATAGCAAGTCTGAGACCATTACTTACTAATGTTGGGATTGCACAGTAAACCTTTGAATTTTTTTCCGGTGGGAAAATTACTTAGCCTACAAGCTATTTGGTCACTTACTTGTAACATTTGCCTAATTGAAAGAGAAGTGCTATGTATGAATAAGGACTCCCAAAAAACTGTATATGGGGTATGTTCATAGCCTCCAATCAGGCTTTAGCAATAGCAAGGTTTTAGTCTGAGGTGGCCAAGGACAGCCCTAGTTACCTGTTATCACCATCTCTTAGCTCCATCACCGGGTCAAAGAACATGGAAACTCCATAAAGAACAGCTCATGCTAAATTAGGTCATATAGGCCAGAGGTCACCTATGTCCTGGCAGACAAGCCACCTGCGGCTTTCTCCTGTTTACCTTCTGGTGCCATAGCTAATAAACAACATCCTACACTCTGCTTTTTCACTGCACATCCACACACAAGCACTGACCCGACAGCTCCCTCTTGCACTCTAGCACTCTTATTTCTTTATTTATTCTCTCTCATGTGATCACTCAGTCTCTGCCTGTCTCACTCTGTCTGTCTGTATGTGGATAACAGCACAGACAGGGATAGGGCTGTCTGTAAACACAGCTGAGAAGCAGGCTGGGCTGAGGATTCAGACAAAGGCAAAACCAAAGGACTTGGAGAGTGACACAAAAGGAGCTTCATCAATGATCCATATCTATTCTACTGCAGGTCTAATACATGCCTCAGCTGGTGGAAGGCTGAACCAATCAGAGCATGACATACATTCATAGAGTCTCAGTATCCCATGGCTGCAATTTTCCAGACCTCCCCTGTGGCACACAGAGGATGGTAAACAAAATTGACAGGATTCACACGGGCTTACACATAACAGAATCTGTCTGTCCATTACTATCCATCCTCCTTCTTTTGTTCCATCCCTGAAAATAACCACAGAAGTAGTCCCACCAACAGCCTGAGCTCTTTCCCCGGGCAACTAAAATTAAATCATGCCATCCGATTCTGCCCTGGCTGTCTAGACAAAGAAAGACAGAAACACAGAAAGAGGTGAAGTCCGTATAAAGAGCCAGAGGAACGCAGAGCAGAGACTGTTTGGTACTCAGTATAAGTAATAATGAGGATGAGCAAAGGGCAAAGGAAGGATAAAAAGACTTGTAACTGTCAGAGTGAGTCGACAGATATGTAAAGAGCAGGTAGGAAAAAAGAGATATAGCGGTTTCAAAAATATGTGGAACAGCAGGTAATGTGGGCCACTCTTGTTTGTGTGTATGCTGTTAGTGAGCCTTTAGCTTAGCCTCTGCCAACAATATGACAGAAGTCATTTTATTTATTTATCTTTTTAAAAAAAGAGTCTCTTTTTATTAAATAAAGCCAAAAGTTAGAAATAATGAAAAATGCCCGCTGCAACCGAAGAGCTACATAAACAAACACCCACGCGGGGCCAGAAATTCCGCAAAAGTTGGGAGAAATTTAAAATTATCTGACACAAGAGGAGAAGTCAAAGACTGAAATAGAGTTTGGGCAATAAGAAATGATGCTTATGTTTTTAAGTTAGCTTGGAGACGAAGTATGAGAGGTTGCTGTTGCTATGCTATGAAAGGTGCATACTGAATTTTAGAGAGGCTTTTTCTGTCTTTCATATTTAACCCTTTAAAAGTTATTATTGTACCTTCATGGTATGGGACAATAGGTGCTGAGAACAAAAGAATATTGATAGCCTATGTGAAAATAAAAAAAAAATGATTCAGAGAGCAGGGAGGGTGTTTTTATTTTCTTTTAGGTTTTACAGCACTTATCTTTGAGAAAAAACCTGTTTTACCCAAGACATGAAAAATTTAAGAGAAATACATTTATAACTGCTTTATTGTGTAACCATGTATAGCCATTAGAAGTATTAAAAAATCCTCATATAAATACCCTTTATAATTATAAATATTAATTCAGTATTAATTAATACTTAGAACAAAAAACTTCTTTACTGAAAACTAGTCTGTGAGGTGATAGATTATTATTATCATCATTATTATTATTAATAGATTATTAGATTATTTTCTCACATTTTGGGTATTTGTGCAAACACAAGTACCAACAGATATGCTTGCAATGTCCTCGCATGTTGTTTGAATTACTGACCACTGAAAGAGCTTGTAACGACAAGTCACATTTTATCCATACATTCATGCATTCAACACTTTATCCAAATTTTGAGTCACCATTTACCATAACATGTGTGTGTTTGGATTGCAGGAGGAAGCTGGAGTACTTGGAGGAAACCCACTCCAGATACTCTGTATGGCATCTGTTCCTTATGTGCACCACATATGATCACTTCTATGCTTTTCTACTATTACACTGTTTGGAGATTACGCCCATGATCCCATACTCCTCCAGATACCATCGGGTAACCATCTCTGTGGGAACCTGAGCAAATGTGGTTGAAGCACAGACAGTTTTCGTGATTGAATCAAGGTCCCCCTTGAATCCTGCCACCACTGTCTCATAGAAAATACACACAGACATTTCCTAAAACCACCATTTTCCTTGAATTGACTGATGCTGGTGCATCTAAAATCCACTGCAACAGTTGTAAATCAAATTTGACCCAGAACAGCCTGTACAACTCTATAAAATATAAAAATATTTTGATTTTTGTGGGCTTTTTTTTGGGTCACTTTAAGTATTCAAATTTCAGACTAAAAGAAAAGAAATGTAGAGTATTTTTGCTGCTGTCAAATGTCAAAACAGGTCAAATTGAACCTGTAACAGTGCATAAGGGTAACAGAAAAGTCAAAAGTCTTTTTAAAAGATTCAACCGGTTTGAGGGGGGGGAAAAAACTACTGTGTTTTGGAAAGAAAACGAGACAAGGAAGCAAGAGGTTTATTAACATTTTAAAACAGATTACATAAGTGTGGCCTTAGGAAAAACACACACACAAGCACACACACACAAAACCTGGTCTGCAGGTCAACAGAAGGAGTAAGCCAAACAAGCAAACGTTCCTTTCCACAGAAAGGAGTGGGCAGCTTAAACTCTGGCAAAAACAATGGTCCACTGACATCAGCCGTGCCCCCTCTCTGCTGAGCTGATGGCTGAGTGGAGTCAGCTGGACCTGAACCGCCAGTACCATGAGACACAAGAGAGAAAGAAAGAGAGAGAGGGAAAAAAACAACCCACTTCACATAGGCCATAACATGTTTATTGATTTCAAAGCACAGCACTCAAGGTTGAAAATGTTACTATGAGTGCCGATCGAGTTTTTGAAGGGACCTTTGAAATGTCACCCAACAAAAAAAAAAAAGGAAGACAAAAAACCTGTAGCAGTCTGGTTGACAAAAAAGAATCTTAGGCTATAATGCTTGTAAAAAGAAGTGTTTGTGTTTCATCCATCCATCCAACCATTTCCTTAAATCCAATTCAGGGTCGTGCATGGCTGGAGCTTATCCCAGCTCTCATAGAGCGAGAGGTGGGGTAAACCCCACACAGATCACCAGTCTATCGCAGGGCTAACACAGAGACAGACGTATGTTCATGTTTTTCAAATCACACACTGCAAATTCAGTATATTGTCACAGTAGAGCTCTAAGCTAAATGCTAATATCTGCAGCTCACAATGACAGTAATAACAGCTTTATACTCTGAAAGCTGTGCAGACTGGAGGAGGAAATAGTTGCCCCCATAATATGAGTAGGAATGGCTCACGGACCACAAATATGACATGAATCAGGTAAGGTTTTTGTATTTGTAGAAGCCCAGAAAATTTTGACCACACTTTTTATGTGTTAGCAAGCTACAGTAGTTATTGTAGAAAGTAGTAAACAGAAGAAAAGCACACTAAGAATTTTCTAAATCTCTGAGTAAATCTTTCAAAAGCTTAACAGATCTCAACTCAGTAGAGCACCTTTGGGATGTGGCAGATCAAGAGATTTGCCTCATGGATGTACAGCTGACAAATCTACCGCAACTGTGTAGTGCCATCATGCCAGTATATGGACCAAAATCTCTGTATAATGTTTACAGTGCATTGTTGAATCTGTGCCACAAAGAATGAATTCAATTCAATTTTATTTATTTATATAGCACTAAATCACAACAAGCAAGTTGCTTTATATTTTAAGGCAAAGACCCTACATTCATACAAAGAAAACAGTCATATTAACCACTTTGGTAACAGTGGAAAGGAAAAACTCCCTTTTAACAGGAAGAAACCTCTGGCAAACCAGGCTGAGGGAGGGGGGGCCATCTGCCACAACTGGTTGAGAGTAAGGGGACAAGAGGAATAAAAGCAGCTCTGAAGCCAAAAAGGGATCCAAACTAGTACTAGGAAGGTGTAACTAATGAAGTTGTGGGTAAGTAGCCTAAAACCTAAAATGTGGACATAACAAGATCAGGGTTGTCACAGCTGTGTGATTCGTCCTGCTGATGTCTCACATCTTTATCAGCTTTTGCCTCACCAAAGAGTCAGTCTTTCTCACTTCATGAAAATGTATTTCCTGGTTATTTACCTTGTTAGCAGTGCCACTTTTACGTCTTTCTTTTTCTTGTCTTTAGTTTTTTGATGAATAGAAAGAAATGAAAATATATATAATGTAAGTGGAGAGCCACAATTTACAGCGTTATCCTGACAGCGAGGAGCACTTGTTTGCGCTGTCTGCTTGTTGACGTTTAATATGTCTCACGTTCGGCTTATTCTCAGTGTGACTGCATGCTAAGGGGGGTGGGGGGTGGGGTCAAACGTCACATCAATCAGGCGTAGCACAGTTTCATCTTACAGCCATTCACAACCTGTAACGAGCTTAACGGGACGAGAAAATGTTTTTTTTCTGCCCAATTTATGAGAGGCTCTCAAGCACCTGGTGTGTCCATTTTGTTCATTTACAAGCGCCTTTTTCATGTGAAGCGAGTGTGCTACAAATGTCCTGTGAGTGAATGAACGTATTTGGATTGTGTGCCTCAAATGAAGTGACGTCCTGTACGATGACAGCAGGAGCAGAATGATTTCAGCCGGCACAGTGCGGTGAGCGTTTGGCCATTATTTGAGCCATATATACCCAGAAGGGTGAACATCATGGTTTTTGGATTTTTTATTTATTTTTTAAAGAGAAAACACTATTTTGGTGTCAGAGGGGCCCACCCAAGCCATGGGAGTCTGTGTCACACTGCTGCCATCTAGTGTGTAATCCCAAAGAGACAACGTTTTGAAGCAGCACAAAGAGGACAGAGAAATATACATATATATGTACAGGAACTGCATTGGTGGTGCTGCATTTTGGTATTATATTAGTTATAATAAGAGACAAATTATTGTTCATGATATGCATGCATGTTGTTGCTTGTGTATAATTTAAATACTTGAAATCTCTGAACATTACTAAAGTCAAGTCAAGTCAAAGTTAAGCCAAAGTAATATAAATGTACATTACACATAACAGTCACTAAATCAACAATAAATATGCACTTTTAAAGGTAAAAAGGTCAAGGATCTCAGGTGCCATTAAAAGAGAGGTAATGCATTCTGAAATTAAGATACAGTTAGGTCCATAAATTTTGGACAGGGACAACTTTTTTCTGTTTGTGGTTCTGTACATTACCACAATGAATTTTAAATGAAACAACTCAGAAGCATTTGAAGCGTTTTGACTGTATGTTTTGGGTCATTGTTCATCTGTATTATAAAATGCCACCCAATCAATTTGACTGCATTTAGCTGGATCTGAGCAGACAGCATGTCTCTGAACAGCTCAGAATTCATATGGCTGCTTCTGTCCTGTGTCACATCATCAATAAACACTAGTGTCGCAGTGCCACTGGCAACCATGCACACCCAAACCATCACAATGCCTCTGCCAAGTTTTACAGAGGATGTGGTATGTTTTGTGTCATGAGCTGTTCCACGCTTTCTCCATACTTTTTTCTTGCCATCATTCTGGTAGAGGTTGATCTTGTTTTCATCCGTCCAAATAATGTTTTCTCCAGAACTGTGCTGGCTTTTGTAGATTTTTTTCTGCAAAATCCAATCTAGCCTTTCTATTCTTGAGGCTTATGAATGGCTTACAACTTTCAGTGAACCCTCTGTATTTACTTTCAGTCTTGGTAGACTTGGATATCGATACACCCACCTCCTGGAGAGTGTTTTTCATTTGGTTGGTTTTTGTGAAGGGGTTTCTCTTCAACATGGAAATGATTCTGTGATCATCCACCACTGTTTTCTTCTGTGGACATCCAGGTCTTTTGCATAGTTGAATTCACCAGTGCTTTCTTTCTTTCTCACGATGTACCAAACTGTAGATTTTGCCACTCGTGATATTGTAGCAACTTCTCAGATTTGGTTTTTCTGTTTTTGCAGCTTAAGGATGGCTTGCTTCACCTGCACAGAGAGCTCCTTTAACCGCATGTTGTCTGTTCACAGCAAAATCTTCCAAATGCATGCACCACACCTCAAATCAACTCCAGGCCTTTTATCTGCTTAATTGATAATGGCATAACAAAGGAATTGCCCACACCTGCTCATAATATAGCCTTTGAGTCAATTGTCCGATTATTTTTGGTCCCTTTTAAAAAGAGGATGGCACATGTTAAGGAGCTGAAATTCCTAAACCCTTCATCTAATTTAAATGAGGATAACCTCAAATGAAAGCTGGGAGTCTACACATTATGTCCGTGTCCATCATACAGCTATAATTGGAATATGTTTCAGTAAACAGGTAAAACAAACAAAAGTTGTTTCACATTCTAGAGTCAGCATGAGAGACTATATTTAAGTTTTGTGCTGTAACACCCTTTTATAATCATATTCATTATACTTTCTGCATCATTTCCTCTGTCTTCCTTTTTATTTTATTGAACTCTTACTAGGATTCTCCTGAAAAAGCATTAAAATTCACCACATTTACAAAAGAGAAAAGACTGACAGACTGTAGGACATAAGCTCAAGGTCTATAGAGTTTTAAACACGGACACGCTGGACATCAGATACGCTGATAGTTCACTGAAGGACAGGCCAAAGTGTGGTAATGGTTGCATGAAGCATCCAGATCAAAGGCACTTCACTCACTTCTTTTAAGTCTCATAAATCTGCAGGAATTTGTTTTGCTCGACTGATTTTAAGTGACAACTGCTCATAGGGGAAAGAAGCCAGCTTTATTGTTTGACTTCTCAGTGAAGTACGGCACTGAATAGTTTATGTGCATGATTATAATAACCAAGGCATTGTGAAACGTCAAATGTGCTGGAGCTGTAATAAATGAGGATTACTCAAAATAATTTAGCAACACCCTGAGATCATTTACAGCCCCGCAAAAACATTTTTTATCTGGATTAGTGATTAACTTTCATCTATCTTTTTTTCTTCCCATGATAGAACAAATATTTGCTTTTCTGTGTTCTCTGATAAATGAAATTAAACTGTAAAATATGACTGAGATAATGGAGGAATACAAAGAAATCCAATATAGAAGGCAGCACTGGCGTTTTCTATCTCTTTTATAGACTCAGATGAGGTCAGATTGAAGCTTCACTACACAAAATAATATTCGAAAATCCAGAAATGATGTGAAGAAAATCATTTTCAGTTTGATTTCTATTACGAGGATCTTTCTCACTGAGGTTTACAATACAATATAGTATCATGTGGAGCCTTTGGCTTATATGTAACCTTGTTAATTAAAGAATGGTTCATATATTTGTAATACTGCCTGCAAATACAAAGTCTACTGAATAAGAAATTCAATTTTTTTTAACATAGTCTCCACCTTTATACAGCAATCTGTTACTGAGCTGCACCTACCACGTTAGTTAAATGTAGCATCAAGATTCAGAGCAGAGATCAATGCAAGTGCCTGTTTAATCAATAAATATCTCAGATTTTCTTCATGCAATGGAGGAGCACTGCACTGTCACCATGAGCACCAAAACCAGGACATTAACAGACAAAATGTCTTCTCTCTACATTCTGTCTTAGTTAGGGATGTGCATGACTAGCTGACTAGCCGATTAATCATTGTTGCTGTCACTAGTCGGTACTGGACTTACTAAGCGTTTCATCTAATTGTTAAATTTTAATGCTAGTGCTGGTAAATGATTGTGTCCTAAATGTAATTAGCTTTCTCCAAAAGGTGACTGGGCTCTACCTAGCCATAGGGCGAGGAGTTCAGTAATTATGGAAGTGTCCAGAGTAGAGCAGCTATTCCTCCGCATTGAAAGGAGACGGCTAAGGGTGTTGCCGATTGGTTAAGGTGTTCCAGCCGGGTATGTCCTACTGTGAGGAGGCCCCAGCGTAGAGCCAGGGCATGCTGGAGAGATAACTCATTGAGTTGCCTGGGAAAGGCTTCAGGTTTCCCCATATAAGCTGGAGGAGGTGGCGAGGGGGAAGCCTGGGCTTCCCTGTTGCTGCCCCCACGACCGGACTTCAGATAAGCGGAAGAAAAGTGCTGAATGATTTGTTGTTTAGTTATTTTACATTTTAACTTTTATTCAAGTGGTTGTCATAAGTTTTCCAACAGCATGCATCATTCATAATGCATGGCACAATGCACCACATTTTTCAGTTACGATTTATTAGTTTTTTGGATGTTAATTTGTCATACTTTAGTAATACGTGAAAATATTTTGTAGTAATATGTTTTCACATTGTGTTTAACATCGGTTTCTTTAAAGTGTTTTTCTTCCTCGCTGTTTTAAGTATAACGTGTAATGTTGATAATGCACGATGCGAGGTGTAAAGTACTTTTGGGATGTGGTTGAACAGCAGATTCATTTATGGATGTGCAGCTGAAAAATCTAAAAAAAGGAACTGTGTGATGCTTTCATATCAACATGGACTAAAATGTTCAAAGAATGTTTCGAGCAACTTGAATGCAAAAGGGGCTCCCGCCCTGTTACCTAATAAAGTGGCTGATGAATATGTGTATAGGCTGATGTTCGAAATGTTCTATGTGTTATGTTATATCTCATAATCTAAGTTGGTTACAGCAGCTGTCTAATACTAAATAGGATAATGCACATTCTGATACACATAAAGAAGAAAGGGTGATATGCCAGGGACAATCATAAGGAGAGGACCCAAGTTCAGGACACTAGCCAGACAAAGTAACTCAACCAAGCTTTTATTAGGCTTAACATCCAAAAGAATGAGTCACAGGAACAGAAAATGGGAGACATATCAGGCAAGACAGCAATCAGTGGGGAGAAATGCAGGTCTCTCTCTCTCTCTCTCTCTCTCTCTCTCTCTCTCTCTATATATATATATATATATATATATATATATCTAGTATGAAACAACAAGATCCATGAGTACATGAGGAAGAGGGCCACAACTGATAGTATGCTTAATGAATACCGCAGGCATCAGAAACCTGAGAAAGATGAAGAGCAAGAAGAGGAGCCATCATGGAAGGACAAGCCCCTACACGGTATGTACCACCGGCAGATAGAGGAAGTGGCTGATGTCAAGAAATCTTACCAGTGGCTAGACAAAGCTGGACTGAATGACAATCCAGCAGATAATAGGTAAGAGAAAAATCTGTGAGTATGACCTGGAAGTCCAAAGGTCAAAATGGGAAACACCGACTAGGGTGATGGAGAATGACCAAGTTTAGATCCTGTGGGACTTCAGATAAGTGGTGGACAAGCAGAGGAAGACGACCGTAGTGATAGATGTAGCTATAGCAAGTGATAGTAACATGTGTGAGAAGGAACAAGAGAAGCTTGAGAAGTATCAAGCACAAGAAGGAGCACAAGCGGTTAATAATAATAACTAATGATTAAATGTAGAGTGGTGTGTAAGCACGTAGTGAATGGAAAAAAAGGTGAGTGGAGAAGAAAAACTAAGAGCATCATGGGAAGCCCCCAGCAGCCTAGACCTATTGCAGGATAAGTATCTGATCCAGCCCTGACTGTATGCTTTATTAAAAAGGAAAGATTTAAGCCTAATCTTAAAAGCAGAGAGGGTGTCTGTCTCCTGAATCCAAACTGGGAGCTGGTTGCATAGAAGAAGGGTCTGAAAGCTGGAGGCTCTGCTTCCCATTCTACTGCACATAAATTTAGGAGGGTGTGTTACTGTTAAAGAAGAGGTAATGGAGAGTGAGGTATGCGAGAGGGGGAGTGATATCTCTCTGCTGGCATATATATTTGACCCAGAGTATTTGAAATGTGTTCTGCTTTCTCGCCTCTAAATCTGGTGTCACTATTCTGTGACTGAGATAATACTAAACCCTGCAGAGGAGCGCCGTTATCTCTGTGCCCCAAAAAGACCACTGATATCTCTATTTCCTGTGCGGCTGCGTGCGCACAAATACACACACACATGCATAAACAGATGCACAAAAGCACACGTGCACTTTCACACAGAGATCTTTCCCAAAAGTGCAACCTACAGAAGCATGCCGACAGTCCCAGAAATCACTCAGCACAAACAACTTGTGCTGAATCTTTTTTTCTTTTTCTTTCTGTGAAACCATGACTGCTGAAATAGGTGGAATATAAACAGCGGCAGATTCATTCTGTCTCAGCAGGCACACAAACACACACACACACCACGCACACAGACGTCCTCTGAGCAAAGCACCCCAGGCAGACGCAGTCAGGGCTCAAATGAAAACACACATCTCGAGAAGAGATAAGCGAGCCGCGGCATCTTTCACGAGAGACTTTTTGTAGTTGCATCAACAATTGTTGCACCGTGTCACCCACACCGCCTGGATTCACATCAAAGCCTGTGATGAAAATGCACTCAGTTCTCTTTAGTGAAAATGAGCTCCACAGTAACATGCTCAGCAGTGCCCCTGTGCGGTCATACAGGGACACCGAGCACATTCTTACATTCTATATGACCATAGCGGGGTGGCTGTAGCTCAGGTGGCAGAGCAGGTCAGCCACTAACCAGAAGGTCAGTGGTTTGATCCCAGGCTGCTCCAGGCTGCATGCCAAATATCCTTGGGCAAGATACTAACCCCATGTTGCCTACTGGTCAGAGGGCCCGGTGGCGCCAGTGTCCGGCAGCCTCGCCTCTGTCAGTGTGCCCCAGGGCAGCTGTGGCTACAATGCAGCTTGCCATCACCAGTGTGTGAATGTGTGTGTGAATGACTGAATGTAGTGTAAAGCGCTTTGGGGTCCTTAGGGACTAAGTTACGTGCTATACAAATACAAGCCATTTACCATAAAACCAAAATAATGCATTGTACAAGACTGAAGGCTTGTAACGTAGCCTATTGCTCATATTTCCACAAAGAAATTGTGACCTGAAAAACAAACTGCATCTCGGTCAGAATGACTATGCAGGTTTGTTTGTTTGTTTTGTTTTGGGGGGTTTGGGGGGGGGGGGGTCGGTTAAT
>VUQG01001403.1:11688-23940 GCA_015106755.1 Etia nguti | reverse complement strand
TATATTCTATTTATTTATATATGTATATGTATATATATTTTATTATTATTATACATATATTTTTTTAAGGTTTATACCTTGTGTTTTGGGGGGGGGGGTTTTGTGTGTTTTTTTTTTTTTTTTTTTTGGGGGGTTGGGGGGGGGGGGGTCAGTTATAAAATCATTGTGCTCACTATCACGTTTGGTATGTTGTGAGTGTAACTGTTGCTGGAGAAGTGGCTGATAATTCGATTTAATCTATTCCTGTGAACCACCGAGATAGACGTTTTTAACCCATCTTTTTATCGAGTAAAGATCAAGACAGTGCAGCAGTAAGGAAACAGTGAAAGAAGCCTCAAGAGGAAGCAGAGAAACATCATGGCTAGTCTGCATGCAGCCAGAATTTAGGATCAAGGCCATCCGTCAATCTTGAAGCTCCAGGTGTCGATTTGATGGGTGATTCATTAATTCTAATGGAAGACGATACACTGCTTTACTCTGTGGCTTTTACAAATGAGTTTAGTTAGCCTAGCATAACAGCAGAGTAATCGGCTGTAATTATCATTAATGAGTCGTAATTATACAGCGTCAGGACGTCGCAGGGGGACGTGAGCTCAATTACTAACCGCGTCTGCAGCCATGCTGCCTTCTCCATCAGCTCGTGTTGCGTTCATCTGCAATTGGAAATTTGCAAGATCAGCTCTGTGTTACTTCACTGACATCAGTGGCTGCACATCAAACTGCGTGATCATCGTATTTGTAATTTCTAGCGTGACTGTGGGTTGTGGCGTTTTACTTTTATACAGTTGGTTTCATATTTTATTCTATTATTGTTCAAATGGAGTCACCCCTCATTTCTTTACATTTTGCTTCCAAGGAGCCAAGGAGTCTCTAAAAGTGGTCTTGAGCAACAGTCTAATGGTCTTTCAAAGCTTGTGTCTGGACACAGGCTGCTTTTTTAAGGCACTAAACACTGACGTGTGAATCGATCAACTATTAAGCAACTAAGCAACTGCCATTTTTTTTGGTATTTTGTGTAGTGTGGCCTTAAAAAAAATGAGGAAACTGGAACAAGTGGAGAACAAAATAAGAAGTGGAAGGCCTACAGATAAACTATCTACAGCAGATGAGGGCAACTTAAATTGCGAGGAACCTTGGCTATTAGAGTTAAGGGTATGTTGAAGAATAACGGTGGTCATACCAAACGTTGGCTGTAAAGCTCATTAGAATTGTACAAAATCCGTTTTTGTTTGGTTTGGTTTTTTTGTTTATTTGTTTTTTGCCTTATAGACTGTATTTCTTTGTATGTTTGTACCTATTTCAATAAATGTCTGGAATCGTTTCCCATTTCCTTGCAAAATATTGGAAAAAGTGGGTTCTTCATGACATTTTCAGTGTTGCATGCTAGTGAATGTGAATCTACACCTGTGCATTTTTTCACGTCTCCTTTAAACAGTTTGTAAATTAAAGCAATCAATGCATTCCCTTTAAAATATAGTCCTACAGTGACATATTTTCTTAAGTGGGTACGTGTTTTATTTGTGCCGTGACAATAGAAAGAACACACATCGAGGACATACACCCCACCACTGGTTTCATTCTGGTCTGTAGTTCAGCTGTCATTTACGCACCATGCAGAAAAATATCGCTGTGCCCACAAAGGAAGGGTAATTAACATGTATAAACAATGCAATTTTAAAGTTGGATTTTCAAATATCTTATCAGGAAGGAAATCCGCTAAACAAATTAGTTAAACCTCAAGTACAGCCCGCGGGAAGGGCGTCTTGATGAGAAACAATAAGCGTAAACAGGACATTTATGGTTCGCAGGAAAACTAAAAGCCTGTCAAAGTGCAGTCAGAAAACTGTTTCTTCTGGGGAGCACGTGAACGCAGCACTCCGTATTGTTGCAGGAGATGCTTTTAGTCGCAGCTTGCTCACTGCGAGTCTGCAGCACAACATAAAAGAAAACAATGCACAGGAAGAGGACAACTGGAGCTCTCCACACAGAGTGATCATGGCCGGTCGGTGGCGAGACGGTGCTGGCGTGTGTTCGGGAGAGCAGGACGGTGGCCTCAAACCGGCACGAAAGCTCCGCCAGCAGCAAGAACCGGGCTCAGACACCGGGGACGCGACGGAGCCGCCGCGGGGTCTGCCGCGATGGATGCGGCTTTACTTCTACGGGATGCACGGCGTGACTCTGGATGTCCTGCTGTCATCCTTACAGGGGCTTTTGCACTCTCGTGACCCTAAACTGATGGGCTTTTCCTCTCCGTATCTTTGCATCATGCATTCGCTGACCCATTTTGCACTGGAAAAGATCTACTCACAAAAGAGGTGCTTCCGAGGTCGGCCTGTGGTGTTTCATCTTGTTTTCTACCCGTCCATCTACATCGGGCTGCAGATTCTGATCGGGAACATTAACACTTTGGCCGAGCAGGTGAGGGTGGTTTCTGGGACTCAGCTGGTAGTGCACTACATCCTGGCTCTCTACTTCTCTCAGGTGTTTCACAGAGAGCTGTCTCATCTACAGTATCGCACCTCCTTCTCCGCCGACCTCCAGCTGCAGGGCAGACCCCCGCACGGTCTCCCCGGCTTTGCGCGCTTCTTATTCTTCGGGATGCATGGCTTTCTGGACGAGGTCCTTTTCACCTCTCTGTTCAACCTGGTAGAGAAGTCTGACAGGACCCTCAGTGGTCACACGTCCCTGTGGTCTTTCCTGATGTACGGGAGCTGCAGCTTCGTGGTGGAGAGGCTCTACCTTTACCTGCACTTCAGCCTGGGCTGGGGGACCTGGCGACGACTCCCCATCTACATCTGCTTCATCTACACGTGGGAGTTTTCGTGGGGTCTGGTCCTGAGGCAGTTTAACGCTTGCTCGTGGGATTACTCCCACTATCCTCACAACTTCATGGGACTTATCACCCTACTCTACCTGCCCGGGTGGATCTGCCTGAGTCTCTATCAGGACGTGCTCTCCAATGTCCTGCTGAGAATCAAGTGCACCAAAGATGTGCATGATTTGAGTGAAGAGAATGGAGACGTCAATGGACAACTGGAGCCAAAGAAAAAGCAACTTTAATTCTCATTTTGAGGGTTGCAAACTAATATTTAAGTGAGGAAAAAATGCAACCTTCTAATTTAATAAAGGACATCTATTTATTACCAGGAGAGTAAACAACAAAAATCAGACTCTATGGTACACCTTCTAAAAATGAGCATTTGTCCATAAATCAAAATATTGGTAGCACTTTATAATACAGTCCACGATCAAGGGTGTGATAGACTTAAATGGAATCTACATGTAGATAAACTTGAATAAGAGGGTAATAATTCAACTTTTTTTTACAGGAAAGCAGAAAAACTTTCTAAAGTACTGCATTTGTAATTTAAATAGTGCACAACATCTGGGTATTTTACAGGTAATGAGATATAAATCAATAATCAATCATTCTAAGTAGTGTATTATTTCCATGTATTCTAGTGAACAAAAAAAACATCAAAATTTGATATTATAATTATGCCGTACTTTTTATATTTATATTGTGAATTGCATTGGTATGCATCACAGTAGGAGTGGGAGGATCGATCCAAATACTGATAAATATAATACCGAAGCTAGTATTGGTGTTGGGTTGATTCTAGCGTGATAGGATTGATATTTTGTTTCTAGGTTGGACTACAAGGAAAAGTAAACACCAGCTCCATTACTCTGTTGTTAAAAGATCACACAGGCCAACTGTATGACCGGCAGTGTTTGCGTTTTTTTTTTTCATCTAAGTTGGAAAGCCACTCTTTGTCTCATTTTTATAGGTAATATAAGTGGACAATTGAATATAATCTGGGGAAAAATGCAAAAAGTACAGCATATTTACAGTTCAGGATGGTTATACTCAAATAAAAGTAAAATACCTGGACATAATAGACTACTTAAAATTATACTTATTTCTTCTTTCCTGTAAAAACTTGACTTATTAGCTCTTATTCTAGTTTATCTACTGCTAAGTACTTATAGGTAAATAATAGGTTGAGGAAGTGGTGCATTAATTAAAATTTCTTGTAGTATTATTTGTGTGTGTACCGGTATCTTTCATGCAGTACCTAAAATTAGGTAAAGTATGATTATCTCTTCTTCCCTGTAAAAACTTGAATTATTACCCCTAATTCTAATGAGTCTACTGCTAATTATTTCTAGATTAATATAATGACATTGTCATTTCAGATAAAATACATGGAGATTCCATTTAATTCTAGAGTTATTGCTCTCTTAGCTGCGGTCTGTATTATAAAATACTATCAAATTTTTAATACGTTTCATTTTCTTCAGGCAGGTGAAGATGGGTGTGTTAAACAGGATTTTCTGAGGAGGTAATAACTTCTGGAAGTTACGAGTCGAGGTTACGCAAGGCTGTGGACCCTCATTACCTGTCTTTTCATTCTGCTCTGCCTGATATTTTAGGGTACAGGAAGGAATGCAAAACTTTGGACCCCAACTGTTTACCTAACCTGATTTAAATTGAATTACTGCCGTTTTTATCCATTTAATGGAAAATACAGTTGTAACATGAACAACTCTTACATGTCCTCATGACTTTGAAAGTGTGAAGATTCAATTTTGTATGGACTGCTGTGGCTGATTTCTCGTTCTTCACATATGGCAGATGTGTTTTGGATTTGTTCACATATACATCAGCATGCTTTAAGTGTCCTATCTGCATGCTAAAATTACCAAGAAGGCTTTCTTTTATTCACTAAATCACATGTATCATCAACTAATATTCCAAAGTCAGTATTTTTAAGACAGAGGCATCTGTTAATTATTCACATTTTTATTCTATTTCTTAACATTTCAAAACAAACTGCTTCCACTCAGCTTAACATGATCACAGAGTAATGCATGGCAATTCTTAGAGTAGATATAAACCCAGTGATATATGTAGCAAAGGAATCCGTAGCTAAATGATTATGAGGAGACAAGATTTTGCAGTTTCTTTTTCATGACCCAAACACTGATTTGCTCGAGTGCCTTCCTGTGCAAACTGAGTCCAAGCGACACAAACAAAACTCAGCTTTTTATCTGCAAGTGCTACAATTGTGGGTTGCAGGTAGTGCCTGACTGAAAATGGATTTTGGGGGCCAATGATGATTTTTTTTTTTATTGATATACAAAATATATGGGTTGATATAATATTGATATAATATAGGCCATACCGGTTCACCAACATACTGTAGCAGTCAGTCACCTATATCAGCGGTCCCCAACCTTTTTTGCACCCCGGACCGGTTTATGTCCGACAATATTTTCACGGACCGGCCTTTAAGGTGTCGCGGATAAATACAACAAAATAAAACCGGCATCGGTAACAAAAAAAAGAAGATTTATTCATAACACACGGGAAAAGACCCAGGGAAACCGAGTTAACGATAAAAACGATACAAAAATAACGATAAAAACCCTGAAAACCATAAATTTCACACCACAGCCTCAACTTTTACGGACCGATCCGTGGCCCGGGGGTTGGGGACCACTGACCTATATGTATCACCTGTATCATCTATATTCTCAAGATATTAATCTCCTATGCTGCCTCATTAGAAGTAATATGCTTCAATGAACTGCAAAGAAATGATTCTGTTCTGTGACCTTAAAATATTTTGAACAACATTAAAATATTAGAATCAGTCACTTTGCACTTAGAATTAGAAACATGATCATCTTCTCTGGGATTAAAATATTTAGGGGACAAATTACTTTTTGTCTATACAAATTTAGAAGCATACTTTGCACAGATACTTTATTTTATTATTTAGTTTATTAACAAAGACTCGTATTAATTTTTTTTTTTTATTTCAAAGCCCTGTGAAATCCTACTGATATAATTAGCACTGGGAGCTGAACTGAACCCTACTCAGCCTAATACTTTGGCTAGTGTGTTTTGGGGTTTTTTTTGTTTAACCTGGCAGCTACACTGGTGTTCTTAAACATTTACACTCTGTCCCACATGAAAAACTTTGTACAACTTACAGTTTTTCCATGACAGAATAACTGTATTTTAATCATACTTAACTTTCGTGTTTGACTGTGCACTTTTTAAACATTACAAAAAATGACCAAACTACTTTTAGAAAAGTTATTAAAAAAAGTTTTAGAGATATTGCACAATAATTTAAAAAAAAAAATCTCTAATTTGCAATGGCATGTACTGTATGACTTAGAATTTTAAATAAAAATACAATTTTCCTGTGACGCAGCTGGTATTCCTTCATTTCTTTAACATTTGCATTATTCAGCAGAGGCACAATTACACCATATCTATGGAAATATTTACTTCCTGTTGGAGAGTCAAGGTTAAAAGTTTAAATCAGTCCAGGCGTAAAGTGAAAGTGTAAAACAAACCCTTACACAGAGATTTTGCCTTGTGGAGGATGAATTCAGTGTACGCTTTCTTTTTATTTACCGACTGGGTGTTTGCATTCTGCTAAAAGGCTAGCAACAAAAAAGGTCTGCCAGACACTGGTGACTATAGGAAATACTTGTAGTTTCCCATTTCACAAGCTTGAAAAAGTCTCAGCAGGTCCAGGCACACAAGCAACAGAATCAAGGTAATCTTGGTTTTATGGCTGCAAATCATTTTCTTTAGTGCATAAGATAACAGTTCCTGGTACAACCTGATAATATGTGTGTTATCTCTAATTACTGCTTTTTGGTTGAGTTAGCACTGATATAAATCAAATAAGGCAGAGAAAATTGCAAAAAGCCTTGTAATTGATTTAAAATTTTAGTTATTTGATGCTGTTTTTGTATGTATGGTTGCGTTCACTCTCTCACCCCCTCTCTTTCTCTCCGTGACACCATGGAGCTCATTGTGACATAAGCAAATACGAACATTTAGACACAATACAAACACACACACACACACCACCCAGAGGACTCTTAGTGAATACAGCAGTGACCTACAATATTTACTGTAAACCGCAATGGGAGCACCATACACCAACTCCTCTATGAAGCCTCATTAACACGTTCAATCAGAAGTGATCTATGACTGTTGTGTATAAAAATGAACATTTATTTTCAACATATTTTTTGGCATCTAATACTAGGAAGTGAAACTGAACAGTTGCCTTGATCATTACGGTGATTTTCTTTGCAACACCTGAAAAATAAACATTATAATATGGTCCTTAAAATTTTACTAGACCAGTGGGAAATTCCATTAATCGATATTTCTCTAATAGTTGCCACTTTATATATGTGTTTACATCCTCATTAATGCAAATGTCTAATCCGACAATCACATGGCAGCAGCTCAGTGCATTCAGACATGTGGACAAGGTGAAAGCGATTTATTGAAGTTTAAACTGACCATCAGAATGGGGAAGAAAGATGATTTAAGTGACTCTTTGAATGTAAGTTGTTTGTTGGTGCCGCAAAGGGTGGTCTGAGTATTTTCCAAAACTAGTAATCTACTGGGATTTTCCCACGGAAACAAGTCTAGGGTTGAGAATAGACTGAAAAAGAGAAAATATCCCATTAGCGGCAATTCTCTGGGTGAAAGTGACTCGTTGATGTCAGAGGTCAGAGGAAATGGCAAGATTGGTTTGAGCTCATAGGAAGGCAACGGTAACTCAAATAACCAGTTTCACAACCAAGCCATGCAGAAGAGCATCTTGAACACTCAACAAACTTAGAGATGCGCTTTACCAAAATTAGACAGTAGAAGGTTGGAAAAACATAACCTGGTCTGATGAGCTTCGATTTCTGCTTCAACATTTGATTGTAAGGTCAGAATCTGGCATAAACAATATAAAAGCACCCTGAGCCAAGTACTTGCTGGTTTTTGAGCCAAGAAAGTCCCTTTATGACCCCAGTGCACCCATCTTTTGATGGCTTCTTCCAGCCGGACAACATCTCAAAATGTTTTCTTGAACATGAAAGTGAATTCGCTGTACTCAAATGGCCTTAACAGCCACCAGATTTCAATCCAACAGAACACCTCTGGAATGTGATTGAATGATAAATCTACAGCAACTCTGTGATGCTATGTGTAATGCTGTCATAGAAATATGGGCCACTATCTCTGAGGAATGTTTCCAGCACTTTCCTCATTTGTCATTAATAGACTTAAATAATCCACTGCTTGTCAGACCTTTTCTCTCAAGCAATCAAAAGCAACTAACGACGATCTAAACTGGAATAAAGGTCAGTGCGTCTGCTAATTCTTGTTTATTTTTCTCACACAAATTATATTCACTATACACTTGCATACACAGACAGATATTTATAAGAGCAAAAATAAATAAATTACTGAGAATTTAAAATGAAAAATGTTTTCATTCATTCAGTACCTTGTCATTGCAGAGAAAGAAATAAAAACACTGCTGCAGCCTTTCTTTTTTTCCATTTACATATGCAGTCAAATCATATTCAAATAACCACTGGCTGTAATATTGTCAGGCACAGGTGACACATCTGTGATTTAGTATTGTGTTTGTCTTTTATAGATTCTGTCAGTGGTCATTGTTTTATTCCTAGTACATTAAGTAGCCCTATGCCTACTGAGTCATTTTTTTGCTGACACAGCAAAAGGTAACAGTATGATATACAAATTTGTTCAAAAATATTAACTGAGTTAATCATTGACTACAAGCTCATCTTCTATGTGAGTAGAAGTTTGATTCTGGGTTCTAGACTGGACTACCAATTTAGTTTGTAACCACCCAATTTAATTGTCAGCTGCATTAAAGTTCTTATTAACTTTATCTTTAGCGGTGCTGGCCTGCTCGGTGTCATCTAATCCAACTTTACTCAGAGTGTGGGGGTTCTGGTACTGCCCTCGCTTAACACTGAACATCAGGGCCTTGGCAAGCTCTTTGTATGTCCTAGGAGTGCATTTCAGTCCTTTGTAGCACTGACAGTTAAATTTCCTGCTTAAAGACTTCAGGTCTGCCAAGCTTGGACTTCCTAGGACAAAGTAGCGTTTCTGAGTATGCACAACCCTGAAACTTTCAGGGTTTAGGTGGAGGTAATGGCTGGACTTGTAGTCTTTTCTGACACAGCGGCCATTTCCTCGGCACAGGAAGTTGCTGCACAGCTGGGCAGCTGTCGTGACATTGGTGATGTAAGGGTTCAGGGTGGAGGAGAGGTAGGATGAGAGGACTTCACAAGAAGTCTGGAGAGGAGAAAAAGGAATAAATAAGATCACTATAGTTGTGGACAGAAATTTACATACACTCATCGTGGGCATGAATGTCATGGTAAGTTCAGGCTTTTTATGATTTCTTTCAACTGTTCTTTTTCCAGGGTACAATAGATAATACATCCCCAGTACTATTTGGTCAAATATTCCTTAGCAAGTTTTACCTCAACCAGATCCTTTCAGTAGCGATCAACAAGCTTCTGGTATAATTCTTGCCGGTTATTTGACCACCCTTCTTGGCATTATTGGTAGAATTTATTTAGATTAGTTGGTTTCCTGGCCCAGCTTTTAGGCAAAATAAATTCAAACTTGTGTATGCAAATTCTTGTTTTTTAACGTCACTGAACATGCATGCTGTACACTCTTTCCACCCTGGAAAAAGAACAGTTCAAAGGAACCATTAAAAGTTCGAAATTACAATGACATTCATGCCCGTGATGTGTGCATGTGCATGTATCACAACAATTCAGTGACCATGACTTGTGTTAATATGCCCATGTGGAAAAAAAAAACAACGGATCATACCACTTGTATACCCATTCCTTAAAAACAAGACTAAAGTCAGTAGCTGCTGAGCTTAGCTTTGCTTAGCTAGCCTTAATGATTCCAAAATGACATTCGTGGGCTACAGTGGTAGTGATGTTAGGTCAGTTTTGTTACTACCAGACTGCAGACACTATATGGGTTGCCGTTTATTGGAGTGGTTGATTAACATGGCTGCCATATTGCTGAGGAGATGTAAAACCTTACAGATTAATTCTAATGAGGCTAAGGATGTTATTGATTTTCTTACTTTATGTTGACTTAATGCCAAAAAGAAGACAAAAATTTCACAAAGCTAGATCTGGCAAGTTTGTTTATCCAGAGAATTTTTGTTTTTTTATGTTAAGCTAATATTTGTGCTAAGCTAAGCAGCTGCTAACTGTATCAGTGGTATCACCTGTTCATATAATCAACAGAAAACAAACTAGCATATTTACATATTAGAAAACCAGCTATTCCTGACTGAGAGTATTGTTTTGATAGGTTTGTAATGTGTCAGTTAAGAAGGTTATTAACTGCAGAACAGACAGAATTAACAAAAAAATATCTTGCAGCTATAAAAAGCCTAATGCACTGAATAGCAGACACTAAGGACATGTATTAAAGTTATGTAACAGCATGCAATATGTACTAGAAGGCAATTAAGATATGTAACTACAAGAATATTAATTGCATGCTGAGGTCTCTGTCAGAAGAATTTAAACATCCAGTTAAATTTACCATCATTGCTTAATTTAGGCTTTGCTGTTGTGAATTAACTATTGTGGTTGCTAAACCAGCCACCACAATCAATCAGCAGATATTGTCAGTTGGCTGAAGAGATAAGCCGCTTCCTGTACCATCTAATTAAAGTCTTTGTCTTGTTCCGTCTGACTGACATCAATACATTGTTATATCTTTCAGCAGTCCAATGGAGGCCTGTGGTGTGATGTTACCTGGTCATCATAGTCAGCGCTGGCCCCCCATAGCACAGCACCAGATGCCCCCACTGCCACACTCTCCCCCACGGTGCTGATCAGATCCCCCTGGACGCAAATAGTTAAACATCTTCACTAATGGATCGTTACACATGTAAAAAGACTGAGCCAGTATTTAAAAATGTAAGATTAGATTGTCAGAGGACTTTGAGAGCTGTTTCAAAGTTAAGCAATTTTCCATTTTCAGTTTTTAAAAGGTTTTTTTTTAAGTTTTAAAAACACATTGAATTTCACTGTTTACCATTTACAGAAATGTCCATAAACTTCCCTAAAAAGATTTTACTGGCATGAAAATTACCATTACCAAATTACCATTTTGTGGGGGGTTTTCTATATAGTACATGATTGTTAGTAAAGCAGTCCAGGTGCTAAACTGGCCTACTTGCAATCACTGAAAGCATTTCGGACATTATGAAATTAAAAATATGGCAAATGAAGCACAAACTGTTGAGCGGCCCAGTGTTGGTGAAAAATGCTTGAAAAGTTTTGCTTTCTCTGCAGTTCATACTCTATTAAAGAACTTAAAGAACAGGTGATGTAAGACAGACAGAAACGTGTCCATGTCCAAACTTTCCTGAATATTTTCTCAGTTGCAACATGTGACGTGTTACTCTGCACTTTTTAAACTAAAAAGGTTTGCAAAGCATTGCATCATGGTTTTGAGTTGAGGTTTTTTGCAACATGCTCACACAAATAAGAACAGAAGATAAGGATTACAACATCATGTGGCGGTTACCACCTGAGCAGGATGTTGTTACACCAAAGAAACTGAACTCCCCTTAAAACTGGACCTCCTGGCTGGAAACACTCCACTCTAGGGATGTATAAAGTAACCTAAGATGTAAGATGTAATCTAGTCAAGTGTGCTTGCGTTTACTCTCTAATGAGTTACTGGAAAAGATGCAATCTGTTTAAGCTGCAAAGTCATTTAATTTGTAAGCTTAGTGCTTGTCATTTGCAAATGCCTCCCAAGGACATCCCAGCCAGGTCAGAAAGTCATGCTGCAGACTATTACGTAATGCGCCTATGAATAAGGTGTTAAACAAATCCACATTTAAATTAGTCTTCGTTACCTGGCTGAGGAAGCGTTTGTTGTCGTCAACAAAAACAGGGCGCATGTAAACGAACACGGGTGCAGTAGCACTCCATCCAGGAAGGGCAGACACCCTCAAAGCCTCCTGGACACGGTTTCTCACCATCAGAGCGGCTTTCGGATTGTCTGCTAGAGATGTCTGAAACAGATGCAGGGAAAATTACGGCTTAAAATAATAATATTAGAAGTAACTCATCCATATAGGAGAATCACCAACCTGCAAGTATACAGAGGGGTAAAGGGCCGTGCTTGACTCCCATAGCCAGAGCAGCTCATCATTTTGCCTCCTCACCTCCTTGGAGCACTGGCCTGTGTAGTGCTGGTCCTTCCAGCCATAATTATAGCAGTTGGGGAACAAGTAGAAGCCCCAAAGATAGTTGGGTCTCATAGCTCTGCCCAAGGCCAACATCCCTGACATAAGATTCCTTGCTGCCTCCTAAGAGGAAGGAAGCCAGCAGTGA
>VUQG01001403.1:0-11668 GCA_015106755.1 Etia nguti | reverse complement strand
CAGCAGTGAAGGAACGATGGCATGAATAATTAATAGGTGCTCTCAGCTCTGTATTGTATATAATTTATCATTAAACCTCAAGCAAAGCGTTCTGACCTGAAACTGCTGTTTGGCTTTTACTGTGGCCTGTTGTACTGGGAGGGAGAGATTAGCCTGCATTACACGGGCCACTGACAAAGTCTGGTAGATTCTTTTGGTTCCCCAATTTCTGTCCCATAGGGGGCGCCATTCCTCCCAGTCTATCACAGCCAGGCCTCGGTTTGCCCTGGAAGGAATGACAAAGGTCAACATTAGCATTTAATGTGTCATTGTAGGCAAAGACAATATACTCTGACCTACTTACCTGGATGGGATGTAGTAGTTAATATCTGTTCTGGCCTTTTCCAAGCTGGCTTTCAGGTTAGCTCTCTGAGGGATGCCGCCGTGGAACTTTTTCCTACTTTTGAGGTCTATGTGTGGGTAAAGACCCAGTCGATCTGTGTAGAACAGAGACAGAAACTGCCCTGGAACCTGCAGCAGAAACAAGACCCAATAAATTCATCTCCATTACCCATAAAGAAGTTTGCCTTTTAAGACAGTTTTATAACCTCCTTTTAAAGGTCCCCCGGTCCAACATGACTTTAATAAAGGTTGTCTTAAAACACAACAGCTGCTGATTATCCATCATCTTTTCACTCTTACCTTGGCAAGTGTGGCCACTCCTCTAAAGGGTGAGGTGTCCAGTGAGACGTTATGCCTTTTACACACTAGATCAGGGATATTCCAAGTAACAATGAATGGCTGGTGTTCAAACAGCGGGCCTACGGTGTGGGGAAGATGGGCAAGTGCAAGGCAAGGGGTTGTTGCTTCCGGAGGAGATGACGTGGTGTTGTAGGGAGGGAGGGGTGATGTTTTAGAAAGGGCAGGCAGTGTTGTTTTGAAGGTTAAAGCTGCGGAAAGGGGTGACACCGGAAGAGGAGCCAGAAGCTTTTTTAAAGCACTTTGAGGTGAAGTTGAGTTGGAGAGGGGAGACAGTGAGGCCGGTGGGAAAGGAGATTGAGTTTTAGGAGGTTTCGCAAGTTGAAAATGAACTTTTCGAGTAGAAAGAGGATACAGACAGCTTTTGGTCTGAGGTGATTGAAAGTGTTTGTGTGAAAGAGGTGCTGTAGTTTTGTTGGACAAATTCAGATGTTTGCAGGGGTTAGATGGTAACCATGAAATTTGTTTTAGGGGTTGAAAAGGATAGAAAAATGTGTGGCGACAATGGCCTGAATAAGGACCAAGAGAAACCTCTTTGCCAAACAGATGGATATTTTTAGAAGTTATAGGTGAGTTTTCAACATCTCTGTGGGGTGCTGGGTTGCAGAGTTGAAGTGATGTTTCAGAGGTAGAGGACTCGGGATTTGAGTCAGTCTTAAATGGGAGTTTTGACAAAGTTTGTGAGGTACGTGCAGGAGAAGAGAAATTTGAGTAGGACTGTGATACACTGGAAGATTTTTCCACTGAAAGAGTGGAAATGGTAGCAGGCAGGATTAAGATTGATTTGTTAATGTCAACAGCAGGAAGTGCCACAGTTTTTGGTGCCGTCAGGGCTGCTAATGCTAATGTGAAGAAAGAGACAGGAAAGATTGACCGAGTAAGAAAGAGAAGCTGCAGCACACATCTTCTGCTGCTTTGTGCAACTGAAACCATCCTTTAACCTGCCTTAAAAACAGAACATAAACAAAAGAAACACTCATACCCCACAATATTAATATATAATCAGTATAGTGCATATTTCACTAAGATGCTCAGAGCACAGTTCTGTGCACAATGTTATTTTTTTTCTGAGTGGCTACTACATTTTCTTTAGTTACTGTACTGTACTCCTGAATATGTCAAGGCTGTTTTTAATTCTGCACATCTATCAGTGTCAGTTCTAGCATGGATCACTTTTTTTTCTCTAATAACTCCAGCATACAAGTCTCCCAAATGTTAATCCTACCTGACAAACCTGGCCTGATTTTAATCCCCTTGCTTTGCTAAAAATAACCACAAGCTCCAAAGCATGTTACTTCTATGCATGATGATTTCTGTTACATATATAAATAAAGTAGTAATCACAAAATACAAGCTCAAGACTGACTGTTAGACTATGTAAAGAAAGGAAGCACAGTACCTGGACATGCCTTTATCCAAATGTCCCAGCTTTACATGTGTCTCACAGAGTGAGAACGTCCTTACAAGAAGGGCACCGATGTTATGAAGGTGGAAGAGATAAACAGAAGTATGAAGGAGGCGGCGTAACATGATGAGTATCACTATGTACTGGGACAGACTCAGGAAAGACAAGAAAATGTGTTGATCGCCCTGTGCCAAGTTTGACCTGGAGCAGAAGGGGGCACACCTGGGTGTGAGGTTATGGTGCGTGCTCTGTTTCGTAGTGCACGCATAGTGTTTCAATGCGCAGCTTAGGCTGCTTATCAGCTTGGGTTAGTTATAATGAAACAAATAAAATAACAGAAATAAAGGTATATAACTCAAATATACATTTAAAACAAAAAAAATGAAAATACACTGTCATCTCATTTGATTTGGGTTTTTTGTCATGTGGTTTTCAGTGTGAGCTTTGTTGGTTGCACACTGTAAAGATACAGTAAAAAACTGATCCAAGGAGGCCACGCTGAGAACAGAATTGAGACTAAGTAAACAGTGTTCACCAGCTTTACTTTTATTTTTACTTGTACAGCTAATTTTTGGAGAAAAAAATGCATAACACACTAATGCCATCATGACCAGCAGCTCCTGCAGTGAGGAGACACAAAAGTTTGACACCCAAGTGCCAAGAGAGCAGTAATAAATAAATATTAAGACACATTTTTTCTAATAAAAGACACGCAAAAATAAGAAATTAAAAATGGGCACAATCAGTGAAGTTTACAGGAACAAATAACAAAAAATGTAACTCACAGCTGCACTTTTTTGCCTCCATGTTCCAAATGCTAACCCTGTTTACTCTGTATGTGCTCTATGTATTTATGTGTCTAGACAGATATATGCAATATGCAATATACCATTTGGTGGTGGTTATTTCACATGTTAGTGGCACAGTGTAAACACAGGTACTGTGATTGTTGACACACATACAGATGCTATACACACACAACATGTGTGTTTTTGTTAAAGCTGTGACTTACTTAGAGCCACATAGAGCTGAATTTGATATGACGTGGGCCTGGTCATTATACATATACATACATATAGATATATATATAAAAGATCGAAAATCACATTCTGAAAACATTTACAGATCATAAAAAGCATGAAGCGTAAGCACAGTTTTAACAATACGTCTCCGACTTTCCAGAGTCAGTTCTCTGTCATCGCAAAGAAACACTGCTGCTGTAAATCAGAGGAAGCCGTTGGCTTCTTAGCCTAACCATCTTGCTTTGGTGTGGTGTGAAAAGCCAGGAGTGAAAAGAAGGCTCTAAAAAGCTGTGATCCATTAATAACTTGCAGCACAATGCTTCCTATAGTGAAAATGTCAAATATTGTGCCTTCCTTTTCGATTTCTACTCTTTTTCTATCATGTGTGCCACAAAGGATCTTTAGGAAGGCTATTTTACGTCCCACAGGCCACTTTCACATCCCCATTACATCATAACATTTTCCTTGATAGATTGTATCAAGGAAAATGGTATTACATGAATTTCTTCATGATAAGAAACCAGCTGCTTTATAGAAAGGTTCAATACCACGAGTACATGCTTACCACTATTTTTATTTCACACTGTAATCCTTGAATTGGATGCCATGGGCAGTCAGCCAATTTCAGGTACGGTTTACACAATCGCAGCTACAGGAGAGCTACTTATTCCAAGGTATGTGCAGCTGGTCATTGTCAAGAACAGCCCACCAGTTTAAAGGAGCTCCAAACCGTAAGATCCATGTCTACCAAAGGCTTTGAGCAGTTGCATAAGCTGCATTGTTTCCTTCCAGACAAAGCAACTGCATCACTGCATCTCATTCCACTTGTCAGCCTCCCATTACGATGCATGTATGCAGAATAGCGTGGAATGCATCCTGACATGCATGTTTGGTTAATGTACTGTGTCATGATTCAATAACCAACGTGCAGCTTCAGTAACATAATAGCTAGTTAAGTGCTGCCATCTTGTGGCGTAGCTGTAAAAGCTCTCATCTGTCTCTTACAGTGTTAACAGTAATTATCGATGAACACCAATCCTCACTACATGGATTAAAAAAGACATGTTTGAGGTGGGACATTGAGGAGACTACAGCTTTACCAAGTGTGTATTTGTTTTCACCATTTCATTTTTCATTTTGATGTTTGCATACCTAGCAGCAGAGATATGGAGTCGCAGACAGGGAACATGGGCTTTACATATAATAGTTTACATTCTTCTTGCCCAGTCTGTAAGTGATGAAGCTGTAAAGGCAAAATTCTCATGTGCATCCAGTTTCATGCCAGAACTCTGGACAGTGTGGTCCATGCAAGCTGCACAATCAACGATCTTCCCTTTATTTCTTTTCTTTAATTAAATTTCCTACTCAATTAAGTTGCCTTGCGAAAGAGTCTTTGCTTTTACATTGACGTGGATTTAGTTTTGTTAAAAGCAGGTTGGCTTTATGCCATCCTTCTTGTAAATCAGTGTCTGTGGAACTCCAAAGGGAAATCCAAAATTTCAAGGTCCACCGGTATGTATAGCTGCACGCGTTCTTCTTTTGATTACTTAAAGATGTTGTTTGCATCATCTTGAGCATCCTGATAGCGGCAACTATTTGGTAGGGGTTTTTTTTAGAACATTGCTGCTGCTGTTTAAAGATTCTTTGGCTTTGCAAGAAGCTCCACCTCTATATCACTTTCACACAGTCCAACAAAGCTGCCTGTGGTTTGACATTCAAGTTTCTCCTTGAATGGATTGTTTGGATTCTGAGTGACTCATTACTTTGTTTGCTTGGCACCACGCCAGCATTTACCAAATTCTTCCAACAGATGACGCACTCATTGCTTCCTAATTTCCACATCCAGAACCGTGTGAACGGAATGGCGTTTCCTTTGATACTTGTTTTTAAAGGATTTCTTGGACAGAGTTTGGCCCAGTATAAGAAATGCATGTACGCAAAGTACTGACACAGTAAATTCTTTTGATTGGTCATGTTTTGAGCAGTTGTATTTTGTAATGAAAGTGCATGGTTTACACAAAATCTCACAGCACACGTCTGATTCTTAATGATTCTAATATTTACTAAAAGGTGGTGCAGTGGTTAGCAGTGTTGCCTCGAAGAAGGTCTTGGGTTTGAACTCACTGGCCAGGCTGGGCCTTTCTGTGTGGAGTCCGCACGCTCCCCGAGTACTCATGCTTGACATAGATCATTCGTGACACATCCAGGGTGTACCCTGCCTAACGCCCTGTTTCAGCAGGGATAGGCTCCGGCACCCTCGTTACCCTGAATTGGATAAGCAGAAGAAAATAGATGGAGCCTTACTAATGGTTAGGGCTGGTGAGAGACGCTGCAACAATTTGCCAAACACAAAGTTGCTGGTTTTTTTAAAATTGTTAATCTAGTAATAATTTGAGCACTTTTATAAGTTAAAAAACCGCAATTTAGCTGCAGACAAAACAAGAAATTCTGACAGTTTTCTAACATTTTATATGCAAATAATTAATTTATTAGGTCACTGCAGGACCTACAAACATGGGTAAAGCCAAGTATGATGAGTGCTTGGTTTGCATAGGAGTTCTCACTTAACTTTGAGCACAGAGTACTGATGAATAACAGCTCTGCCTGCCAATTAACTGTGAGCATTTTAACCAAATTGTTTTATTTAAATAGTTTTTATAGGCCTGGAGTCATTTCAGACCTATAAAAACTCTGCTCTAAGAGTGTGTGTATATATGTGTGTGCATGCATGAGTGTGTGTGTGCTGCCATGCCTAATTGCGGAGCCCTCGGCAGAACACACCTGCCAGTTTGAATAAATATTTTTGTTTAGCTGACCCTGTTGTGATATTTCCAAACTAAAACTACATTTTAAAGATTCTGCAGGGATGTTGAAAGGCCATCTTTGTTAAATATTCATAAAGATGCCCGTGGGGAACGTCTTCCTCCAGAATCCAAAATATAATATTGATGCCGTCCTCTCCCCTCGTTCTCGCATAACCTCGATTCTCAGCTTACTGTAAAAAGTGGGTCAAAAAAATGTTGGGAGGGCAGCCCTAGAAGGTTTGCTAGCAGTACTAGAACCCCCCCCAACAAAAAAACAAAATAAAGCACTTTCAGCATAATAAAGTAGAACTGCACCTACGCAAGGGTAGTAACATAAGTCGCCTTAAAATAATACAGTGAAAACCCCAATAATCAAACCATCCCCTTTGAGCAAGTACTTGGCAACACCGGGAAGGAAAAACTCCCTTTAAACAGGAAGGAACCTTTGGAAGGACCGGGCTCAGGGAAGGGCAGCCATCTGCTACAATCGGTTGGGGGTGATGGGAACAAATACACATTTAAATATAAGTCCACGTGAAACCCGCATGTAAACCTGATTTTTTTTGCATTGTTCATGCTCATGTTTCACACATTCCAGTTTGCATTGCTCAGAAATGTCCCAAAGGTGTCTCACACAAGCAGCAGCAGGATCTGCCCAATTCAATTGTCTTATTGAGCGAGTTCATACCAACCAATATTAGCTGTCAGTATCTGTAAAATTAACTGGATAGTGCATGTCTATTCATTCTGACGTGTTCATAGATGCAGAATGCACTTCCTTATGTTTGACTGTACTGACTTATGTTATCTCTTACTCAGTCTTTAGATTTTAGATTATTTTTTTTGCACTTGACTGAAAGTGTAAAGCACGAGTTTAAAAGCAGAAGTCTCACAAACCAAAAGGAACCGAAGAACTCTGAGTTCTCTTTTATTAACAATAAAGTAAGCAAGACTGTGGTTGCTTTTTACACTGTTGAAGATTACCATATTGGCATATTGGCAAAAGCATCACAGACATCTTCAGAGTGATCCAGATAGCAATGTAATCAGTCATCTCAAAACACATTATGTCTTCCTGTAATTCGGTGGTTGTTTAAGTCCACTTGGCCACATAGATAACATACCTCTCACTCAATGTCTGAATTCATTCTCAAAACCTCAGCTTGAGCACACTCAACCTTTCCTGCATGGGCTCTGACCTGCATTTGCGTCTACATGGGTAAACCTAACGCCTTGCTATCCAAGGAGTTGAACTTGAAAAACCTGACTGACAGCCACAGAAACACCTAAGGAATCTCAGCACTGCTCCACCTTGTCTCTGGTTAATGCGCAATAGAGGTTTTATATGTGACTCACCCTGATTTAATAGGTCACTTATGCAGACACGTTTTTAAAAAATAGAGGGGAAAATGAGATTTTGGAGCAGTGATTGAGAAAGAAGGGTGGGAAATGGAAACCAGAGAGTGGGAAAACAGGACAAGCAGTTATACCTGAGGGTGTGTTTTATACTGAGAAACAGCCCCTTCACTGTTCTTATCTATGTGGCACTATATGACCGCAGTTTACTGGGACACTATCACTTCTGCTTTATTTACAAAGTGAAATAATTGGCCAAACATATTCTTTTAACTCTATAATATATAGTCATAACTCAGATAGCAAGCACGAGGCAGATTTCTGCTTTTTGCTTTGCACTGCAGATGTCACCAGTGATAACTGAGCCTGTCATTGACCCAGGCAGAGAGGATGATTGACCTAAAAGGCATACTCGTTCACCTGTGCACACACACACACAGTCACACATACGCACAAAGAATCACATGTTATTGTGTCTGTATGCAGTAAAACAAGCAGATACAAACCATTAACATACACACACACTCCTATTCAGGAATCTCAGAGCAAAACCAGAACGCTCTTCTGTGAAGAGAAGAGCAAAACTAAGTGTTGTGTAATGTTGATGACAAGAATAGACATGCAGAATGTGTCCAAACGAAAAAGCCTCTTTTGCAAACTGAGTACCAGGTTAGGTACAATTTTCTGAAGGTTTATGCTTAAGGAACTTAGTGTGAGGTTACATTTCATGCCACTCAGGCAGACTGCTGAAGGAATCTGCAGTGATTTAAATAAATGCAACGATTAGACATGGACACGAGTATGAAGATGACAGGAGTTAAAGTTCTGTGCCAACTACGCATATATCAGAGTCAAACAGGATTTCTAATCCGAGTCAGCGAGATTATGGATGATTTTTATTTCCAGTGAATATGAAATACTTGCATATGAATCAAAATGCAAATTGGAACAACTTTATTCATTAGTTATATGGAAAACACCAGAGAAAAATTTAACCCAAGGAAGTCTTTTCAAAGTGTAGGCTTTGAGAAGACCATTTCCACTAGTGATATAACTATTTTTTATATGCACAGCTCTAGTCAGAAGCTTGCCTAAACCCATCATGGCCGTGAATGTCATGGTAATTTGGGGCTTTTCCCTGGGTGGAATGATTAAATAGAAGAACAAGAACTGGGTGTACAAGTTTGGATTTTGGGGTGTTTTTTTCTCATCGACACAGTTTACATAAAGGTTTACATACATGCTTAGATATAAACATACACCCACGCTACTCTTTGTTTATATGTACCTTGGCAAGTTGCACCATGACCAGATGATTTGGTAGTCATGAACAAGCTTCTAGGATAATTCTTGCTGGGAAGTTAATTTAAATTGGTTGGTGTTCTCGTATTTACTGGCTTTTAAGCACAGCTGACAAATTTTAAATAGGGTTGAGGTTGAGGCTTTTGAAAGCCATTCCAGAAGATTAAGGTTAGTCTGCTTTATCCATTCCAAAAGCAGTTTTGATGTGTGTTTGAGATGATTTTCCTGTTGGAATACCTAAGTGCATCCAAGTTTCAAACATCTAGCTGTAGATATGAAGGAGAAGTCCTCCTTCTTCATTATTCCATCCACTTTGTGCAATGTATCAATACCGCTGGCAGCAAAACAGCCTGAGGGTATGGTATTACCACCACCATGCCTGGCGTATGGTACAGTGTTCTTAGGTTTAAAAGCCCCACCTTTACTCCTACAAATGCACCTCTTGTCATTTTAGCCAAGTAGCTCAATATTTGTCACATCTAACCATAAACTTTTCTCCAGAAAGCAGTTGGCTTGTCCATGTGGGCAGATGCAAATGTCAGTCAAGCTTGAAGGTGTCAGTATTAGAGCAGGGGCTTCTTTCTTGGTCTGCACCCTCTCAGTATGTGACGGTGTAAAATTGGCTTCACTGTGGACAGTAACGCTGGTGTTCCAGCCATTTCCAGATCATGGTTCCTGGGTTGTTCCTGAACATCCTAACCAATTTAATCTCATCTGAGGGTAACAGTTTGGGTCTCAAAAAGAAATCAGTTGTAGTCAATCATTATCACTAATGAGAAGTTAATAGGCCTTGGTCTTTTCAAGCTAAATGACGTTGTAGAACCTTCAGCACCACTTATTAAAAGATTGAAGTGAGCATACATATTTGGGCCTATATGTATAATTTTGACCCAGAGAAAATCAGTCATTAAAGCTGTACATTCATTCCACCCTGAAAAAAATTCAAAGAAATCATTACAAGGTCAAAAATACCATGATATTCATGCCCACAATGAGTGTATGAAAACTTCTGACCACAACTATAGGTCTGTATTAAATTGTTTGAGTAAATACATTATGTTTGTATAAGCGTCATAAATGCAAAGTAGTGTCAGGAGTGCATTCCTGCATGACAGTGTAGTTCCCCCTTTTTTATCCACTTGCTAGGACTGCCATCCTGCAGACAGACCTGTTTATGAGCCTGGCTGAACACGAGTATAACAAATTCCCTTAGGTGCATTATTAAAATATGAACAAGTCATGCATGCTCTCAATGTTCAGAGCTAGTTACCATGGCTTCAAACCGCCTGCTTATCGGGTGTGTGGCTTCTGTTATTGCAAAACACTGTGCCATACATTAAGGGCCATATGGCAGTCATTTGGCATGGGTTGAAGAGAGAGAACAGACTTTGAGTTTACAGCATATGTCACAATTTGGGCATTACCCCTGAGGGTATGTATAGTAACTGGAGCAGTCTTAATTTTACCCTGTGTTATTTATAGGTAATTTGTAGTGTGATGAAACCAGGATACATTGCCTTTAAAACGTTTCCGTTCAAGGGGTCATCATCTCCCAGTGAATGTTTAACATCATAAGGCCAGAATAACTGGATGCATTACCTCTCTGACTTCAAGAATTTAGAAACATACATTAGACGGAATGTTTTTTGTTTTTTTTTAAATTAAAACTAGCCTTATCAGTATCGGTTTAACGAGAAGGGTAAACCTTTGTATTAATTCTAAACTAAACAGTTCCTCTCGTAAACAGCATTATGTCATTGTATTTGTGAAACTTGTACCTTGTTTCTTATCTCCTCCCATTCTGCACTCGCATTCCTGTCATGAAAGCCAGGGGCGGACTGGACTAAACCATCTCTATGTAGACCACTTGGAGTTGTGATTTCATTAAATAGAATTTGATCACCGGGCTTTCACCAAAATGTGCATGATAAAAAAAAATAGGATATGTATTAAAAAAAACTTTTTACTGTTTGCGGTTCTAAAGTTTTCTTTTAGTGGTTATGTGGGACACAGTTGGGATACGTCTGCCCCCCAATCCCGGATAGTGGACTCGTCCTAACACTGCCATGTTGGATGGAACTGGCGCTGGGCTCTGTGGCGGCCGGACTTCCCAGGAAAGTTTTTGCCGTTTTCTGTGTTCGCTCGGTTGCTCTAGTTTTGACCTTATTTTTTGGAGGAGGGGGATCTCGCACTACATTCCTGAGCGGCATTTTTTTTGTTTCTGCAGTCTTGCCGACCCCCGGGATAAAGTGAACCGGTGTGCGGGGTCGGAGGCAGGCCACGGATGACCGAGGGATTGTTTATGTATCTTTTTGGATCTCGTAACGAGTTAAGAGTCCGTATATACTTTATAAACTGATCGCCAATAATGAGTGGACATCCGCCGCCACGGCGGCAAACAAATATCGGCTCGATACTACTGTCTTCGCAGGAAAATGAATGTCTTTTCAACCACCTCGGCAGGAAATGCATCGTAAGTTTTCCCATTAATTTGTTCTGTGATAGCGGGCTAAGAAAAAAAGGCTAATGCAGCTAACTTGCGCCGTGTTTCCCGTCCCGAGAAGGAGAATAAAGATTAGCTATTAGGTGTAACAGTGCGTTTATGGCCTACAATTTTTTGTTGTGATTTCAGGGTATGTGTTGACTGAGAAACATTTGGGATTTCTAACTTATAAGGTTTGTTTTGACAGTCGAGGCGGCCGGAGAGGGCAAGTAGGTGTAGCGACGGTGTCAAACGTCCCGTTTGCGACGGTGACATTTGGGAAACGACAAGTTTAATTTCAGCCTCCGGCCTGGGCCGGTATGATTTTTATCTTGAAGACTGGACACACCTGAAATCACTTAGGAAACCCTGAAATTCCGCTGTCATTAGCCTAACCGCATCGAGCTTAGCTCTGGCAGAGTGGAGTTAATAATCGGGGCATTGTAGCTGTTAAACCCATCAGCGGAAAACGGGGCAAAGGAATGATTTTTCTTTCTTTCTTTCCTTTTTTTTTTTTTTTTTTTTTTTTTTTTTTGTTTTTTCTTATTTGGTTTTTAAT
>VUQG01001402.1:20830-34549 GCA_015106755.1 Etia nguti | reverse complement strand
AGAATCTCTGGTTGTTGAAATAGTTTTGTGAGCTTTAAGCTTGAGATTCTGGCGTTTCTGGCAAAATACATTTATATTTAAAAGTCGTTTCAGGATTTAATGAATCGATATCGCTTTATTCAAGCTACTCACCTCTCTCTATCCACCTGCACTTTCAAACGTACACACGAAGGACCACAGGAATATCTGGACCACAGCCAATCAGAGAGGTCCCGCCCATGACTATCTCTGATTGGTTTAGACCACGATATGGGCATTATGTGTGTCTGTTGTTGACCACACGGAGACTTTCAGAGTTGCAGAGTCTTTTTTGTTTTTTTACTCGAATGGCTGGTGCGACCTCTAGAGCCCTGCAGTGCGTTCAGTAAGAAGCATAAAACATCCGAAATCCATTTCACCTGCTTTGTTAAATTAAATTGACAACAGGTGGACTGGACATGCAACCTAAAAAGAGGATGACTTTGCAGGTGGTGGCTTCCTTTCTCTGTCTTTATCCTTCCTTACTGATTTTTCTCTAGTACTGCGTTTTGCTACTGTCTTTGTCGCCACTAGCAACACCTGCAGGCCATTCAGGTTGCACAGGTAGTCCAGCTCCTCCATGAGGACACATCCATATTTGACATTGATAGGTTTGTCACCTTGGAGGGTGGCAAAAACCTCCATGTGCTGGCCAGCAGTATTCTGACTGCTGTTAGGTACCAGGATGAAAGCCTCAGACCCACTTATCATGTCTTATGTTTTTGTAGTGGCCCCTGGGTTAAGGGCTTTTGGTGTGTTTCTGCAGTTACTAATGAAGAAGGAATTGAATTCCCCAGACTTGGATTCAATTCATAACCTGTTGGAAGTTATGTGTAGGTGCATTTAATGTTGCTAATTAGAACCACTGTCCATGAGCTCACTGACCCAAGTCTGGGGGGAGAGCTCTCAGCGCATCATTTATTTAACATGATTTACTTAACACAATAATACCAATCTAATGTATCTATGATTCTATAATCTATATTGTCTGTGCACAAGCTGCAGGATTATCCATAATTTTTGTTTCTGTGAGTTAGGTGGTGAACAGGAGCGGGACTGGGCGGCGGTGGCAGCAATCCAGTGTCATCTGGACCGCGAAGGAGGAACGAAGCTGTTCACAGATCTGGTGATGAGCACCAAGAATGATAAAATCTTCCAGGAGAGCATCCAGCTGGCCATTTGTCTGCTGGAGGGAGGAAACACTGAGATACAGGTAGCAGACAGGAGAAGTTTCTTTGCTCATTTAAGTCACTGTTGTGAAATTACAGAGCCAAGTCTGTTTTAAAAGCATAGGAAAGACCAAAATCACAGGATGTGGTGCTGGCAATGGGACCATTTTGATGACATAAGTTGGTTCTTCGTTAGATGTGGTTGTACGCTGGCTTTAGTTTTGACCATCTTCTATATATTGTTTTAGAACAAAGTTAGACTGCTTCAAAGCTGGTTTTGGATTTATTTTAGGCATGGTTTTAGACTGGTTTGGATGGTTTTCAAGCTTGCTTTTGGTCCAGTGTTAAACTGGTTTGTTGACTCTGTCCACTTCTTCTGCAGAATTCCTTCTACAAACTGATGATGGGTGACAACAAGTCAGAGAAGTTCTTTAAAGTGTTTAATGACAGAATGAAAGAAGCTCAGGCCGACATTAAAGCAACGGTTTCTGTTAATGTTGGAGAGATGACACACAAGGCCAACGAGAAGCTGGAGAACGGTGAGAGTCATCTGAAAATAGTACAGTTTTATGAGGACACATCTGTGGAATCCGATTATTGTATAGTTTCAATGTACATCCGTATTTAGGGTTCCTTAGATTTATTTGATAATGGTATGATCAAACCATGTTTTGTAATCAATAGACATTTGATATCATGTTTTAAAGGTTTAATTAACAAACAATGATGTATTATGCACCTTTGTGAAGGGAAAAATTAGACTTCGAAAGTGCAATTGGCAGTTCGTGAGGAGAAAAAGTTTCAGTTCTGAAAAATGTTTGTAATAATATTTTACTGTTCATAAAGGTGGCTCCACCACTCTGGTACTTCCGGGTACAGGGGGTCATCCATTGTTGGTACCAGGTGCACCCATTGCCCCAGGCACCTCCACCCTGCCAGCTCAACCTGTTGAAGAACAGAAGGAGGTGGAGACAGAGATGGGACCAGCTGTTACCATCATGAAGCCGATCTTGAGGTTCCTACAGCTGCTTTGTGAGAACCACAACAACGACCTACAGGTCAGTTTCAGTTAACTACTGAACAGTGTTGAGCCTTTTTTACAGATTTTATAGCATTAAACACGTGACAAAAAGTTAATATCTACTGCTTAGATTTTAAAGAGAAGTTGGACATTTTTCTTTCTACTTCAGGCAGTTCTTTTACCACCGTCTGTTAGAGGCCAGTACAGGAAGTAAAGCTATCTGTTTGCACCAGCATCGTCTTCATGTGAGCATGCATACAGAAAACGTAAGGCTCAAGTTTGTGACTTTGTGTTTCCAGAACTTCCTGCGTTGCCAGAATAACAAAGCCAACTACAACCTTGTGTGTGAGACTCTTCAGTTCCTGGACATCATGTGTGGTAGTACGACAGGTGGCCTGGGCTTGCTGGGCTTGTACATCAATGAATCAAATGTCCACCTCATCATTCAGACCCTGGAAACACTTACAGAGTACTGCCAAGGACCCTGCCAAGAAAACCAGGTACATGAGCACAACAGGGTGTAAATAATGGTTTCTACCTTTTTTTCGGTGGTATAGGTGCCAAGGTGGTGCACCGGTTAACACTGCAGCATCACTGTAAGAAGGCTTTAGGTTCAAACCTGCAGCTGGAAGTTGAATATTCTCGCTTGTGTGGATTTCCATCCTCCAACAGTCCACAGACATGCGTGTTAGGTTAACTGTCCATAGCTGGTACTAGTGATACATTTGCGGTAAAGCAGATGATTGCATTACTAACATTTAGGGGGACCTTCTTGGGGTAACTACCCACTAAGGAGTGGCCAGTGATCTCCATTTCCTAGTCTGGGCAGATAGATATAGCTGCTTGTAACACAAAGCCAGTGGTTGGTAATGCAAGATGATACCTACTACTAGAAATATGAGAAAGTTGCTGGATATCAACACTCCCTTGGTTCAGTGCAAGTGCTAATGTCTACTACCAGACAAAAAAGCTGCTTCCATTGGAAAAAAAAAAACTGGGACCATCACCCAGAAACCTCAAAACGTGGGCTCGAAAGAAACCAAAGTAGCACGAGTGCCAGCCCAACAGATGAAAAGACCCGATGTTGTCCTCTGGTTTTTAATTTTCACGATGTTCTAAAGGTGTCCTTTGTTTACCGCACTGTCTTACACAGACATTTGTTTTCTGTGTTTCAGACATGTATCGTGACTCACGAGTCCAATGGCATCGACATCATAACGGCTCTGATCCTGAATGACATCAGTCCTCTATGTCGCTATCAGATGGAGATGGTGCTGCAGCTGAAGGTGAAATTGATTAACCTTTTTCATTTAGACAGAGACCAGTGTAGTGACAGTACAGTGGCAAAAGTTTGCTGACATTTTTCTTATTTTCATATGTTTCTGTGCATTAAAAGAAGCACCAGGAAATCTAACACTGCCTAAAATGTAATTATGTTTAAACATGTAATCTGGGATGCGTGATAAAATGTAAAGAAACACCAATATTTATCCAAACTCTTTCAAGTTAATGTGTGGGTTTGTTTCCAGGCTTTTAAGTCAGCATTTCCACAAATATCATTCCTGTCTGTGTAAAGATAGAAATCGTTGTCTCTAGCAGTTGACAAACGACCTTTAATGACCTTGATAGTTGAAAGTAAAAACTGAGTGGTTAAATGCAGACCATTAATACCACATTCACTTTTGGCCGCAAAGTCTATGTGTGGGGTTCAGTCCATTTGTTTGACTGCTGTTTTTCCCACTGTTCAACAGGACAATGCCTCCAAGCTGCTGTTGGCTCTTATGGAGAGTCGTCACGACAGTGAGAACGCAGAGAGGATTCTGTTGAACCTGCGGCCACGAGAGCTGGTCAGACCCTGAACCACATGTCAATAAACCACATGTCCATAAAGCAGCTGTTAAAGATCTTATTGAAAAGCAAGAAAAATCTAAGTGTGTACATGTCCATTCTGCCAGGTGGAGGTGATAAAGAAGGCCTACAACCAGGAGAGTGAATGTGAAGGGGTGGAGGTGGAAGTTTCTCCTCGGGAGGTGGGACACAACATCTACATCCTGGCTCAGCAGGTGACTAAACACAATTTCATATTGGCTATCTGGAAAAGCTCATGATATTTTGTGGTTGGTTAGGGTCAAAATAAAGTTCTTGATGTGTTTTTGCAGCTGGCGAGACACAACAAAGTCCTGTACAACCTCCTGAAACCTCAAAAGAACAATAAAGAGGGAGAGGAGGGCATTTCCTCAATGGTAAACATCCATCCATCCATCCATGTCAAGTTGTAATCATCTAAAACTGACGCCATGCTGCCTTTTGTGTGTCTGCAGCTGAACCTGAACAACCGGCCTTTGTCCCAGATGTTGAAGTCCTCAGCTCCAGCTCCTGTGGTGGAGCAGGACCCGCTGGAGTACTACGAGCAGCTAACTTCACAGATAGAGGTAATACTACCACTAACATAAACATCTTTATCCTGAGCCATCAGTACTATAATACTTTGTGTTTTTGTTATCAAATAGCATAAAATGGCATTTGATCGTTCAGGTAAAAGTGGTAATGACTGAACATAACTTTTTCAAATTGTTTATTTAACAAGCATCTCTGTCCCTCGGCTATACAACTCTGTCCTGGTCTAGGTCACGGCAATCTAAGCAGAGATGCTCCCCCCTCGTTCCAGCCACCACCAAGAAGTTGAATTCATAGTTCAGTCATTGACCATATGCTGTATGGCAGGATAGCAGTAGGCCCGGGTTTGAGTCTGACCCGCAGCCCTTTGCTGCATGTCTTCCTCTCTCTTTCTTGTCTATCTACACTCTCCCTATCCTAAAAAGGCCAAAAGAAACCTCTTAAATTATGAAAATGTGCTTTCTTTGAGTTTGTCAACTTCATCTCTAGGTTTTAGAGAGGATCGAGTTTTTATCATCTGCGTGCCTAAACTGCATGTCTGTCTGTGACCAGATTGTTCGCGAGGACCGCAGCATGGAGCAGATTGTGTTTCCTGTTCATCCCATCTGTGAGTTTCTGACAGAGGAGTCAAAGGTCAGGGTGTTCAACACCACCGAGCTGGACGAGCAGGGATCAAAAGTCACACATTTCTTCGAGCAAACATCCTTCTTGCATGGAGAAATGGAGTGGCAGAAGAAGCTGAGGAGTGAGTACACACACTCAGTATGATCTTTATAGGTTTCATTCGTGAGATCCAGGTGCTCGCATCAGATTCAACATATCAAAACCCAAGAGTGTGTTCAGACTCACCATGTATGTACTCGTGCAGGTATGCCAGTGTTGTACTGGTTCTCCAGAAGGATGACTCTGTGGGGAACAATCTCCTTTAAACTTGCCCTCTTCATCAACCTCATCATCGCTTTCTTCTACCCCTACGACTCCGGACAAGGTACTACTGCAAGTACTGCTAGATCTGAAAATACTACCAAACACATGAACACCGTCATTTTATTTTTGTCATCATCTGGGGAAAGTGTGGAGGACGGGTCGAGGTGAGGACGTGGCACTTAAAACGATGCTCTTCTCCTCTGTAGGTGCAATAGACGACTCTCTGTTGTTGATGCTGTTCTGGATCCTGACCGGTCTCTCCGTCCTGGGCTTGTTCTCTCAGCGTTATGGCCTCACGCCGCTCACCGTCGCTCTGATTCTCAGGTCCATCTACCACCTAGGCATTGGCAACACGCTGATACTGCTGGGAACACTTAATGTGAGAAAACACCACATTACACATCTGCACCCTGGGTATTATAACCTTAACATGGCTCGGTACCCGTTCTGAATGTTTAGATATTTCAACTCTGGATTCATTGTTTACGTTTCTAGGTTTTATTCCAGGTTGATGAAGATTTTTTTCTTTTTTTAAAATCAAAATGATAATTTCATGTTTTTTAGGGTTCTTTTGTTAAGTTTGGTGATCAGTGAACTGGTCAATTAAAAAAGATAAACTGTGAAGATACTGAATACATGTGCTTTGCTTATATTTATCAGATGTGACTGTATCCTAAAATAGCTCTAGATTTAAATTCTGGTACTAGAATAGCAAAATCTAGATCAGAGGTGTCAAACATATGGCCTGAGGGCCAGAATTAGGCCTTGTTTTATTATTAAAGGCCAGTCTGGCCAATGAGCTACCAGAACTTTTTCTATAATTTTCTACATTGCTTTTCTTACACTTATTTCTTACAATTGGCCAGCGTCCTTTTACATGTCTTTGGTAACAACACCTCCAGCCTGATCATCCACTGTGCTGTCCATGTTTTGTCCATTTCCAGCTCATCAATAAAGTGGTGTTTGTGGTGAGTTTTGTGGGGAACAACGGCACATTTATTATGGGGTACAAGGCCATGGTGATGGATGTGGAGTTCCTCTATCACCTGGCATACGTTCTGACGTCCACACTGGGACTCTTCGTTCACGAGCTCTTCTACAGCATCCTGGTAAAAAGCAAACACAGTGACCTATCAGGTGTTTGTGCTGTTTGTGGTAGGAAGGAAAATCTAAATGTCTGTGTTCATTTTCGGGCAGCTTTTTGACCTGATCTACAGGGAGGAGACTCTGTTAAACGTGATAAACAGCGTGACGCGTAACGGGCGCTCCATCCTGCTCACGGCGCTGCTTGCTCTCATCCTTGTGTACCTCTTCTCCATTGTGGGCTTCCTCTTTCTGAAGGAGGACTTCATTATGGAGGTCGACCCGCTGCCACAGATCGCTGCAGGTAAATTCACAGCTGTTAAAATGAACCAAAACCTTACCTCAACCTTAATCAGTACTAGTTACTGTCTCCTGTTCAGCTTCTCAAAATAGTGAAGCCTCTCAGGATTTCCTCAAGTCGTGCTCTGCAGACGGAGTCAGCTGCACTGCAGAGACCAACACTGAAGAGGAAGGTAGGAGATAGAGACATCAACACATGGTTACTGACACTAATCAGTTTTTGCAAAATGTATTAGAAAACAACTATTTTAGCTAACTAAAATAGATACAATTATCCAATGTCCACCACTTACTGGAGTCCAAGTATAGACAGGTAGCTAAATTACTCCAACTAGATAATTGACAGTTTAAATTAGTGTTTATCCACGGTTGCAAATCCAAAAATATGTTTTGGAGCTGTTAAATGGTAAATGGGCTGGTTCTTATACGGCACTTTTCTACTCTACTGGAGCACTCGCAAGTCTGATTCCATGTTATTGCTTATCGAATGTGAAGCATATTTGTAGCCTGTTCAGTGAAATTTGGTCGGAAGGTGACAAAACTTGCAGTTTTGGAATCTGTGAGATCTCAGCTTTTAGACACTGTGCCGTTCGAGTTCATGGCTTCGTCGTTTGTGTTTAGGTACAATTCGTGATGTTACTTAACTGCTCTTTTAATTGTTTGTTGTTTTCTCTGTGTTTGGTGGTTGTAGAAATGGTTTAAATGAGCTTTTAGATTCTGAGGTTTTCATGGTGATATTTATATAAAAACCTTGACTTCAGGGAGGGTTAAACTGCAGCTCACCCGGGCTCAAGACATATTACGATATAAATCGTGTATCGCGATATCCCAAAAAAATTGCAATATTACATTTTCCTCATATCGCCCAGCCCTAGTGAAAGTCACCATGTAGCTGACAATGAGCTGGCTAAACAACAATGTCAGCTGCATATAAGCTAATATTATGCCAGCTAATTTTAGCCGAGTGTTCTAAACCAAAAAATTTAAATGAAATAAAATAAAAATCACACTTTCCCTCTCATAACTATTTTGATTATATTTTCACATTATATGAAAAGTTATTCAGAAAGTGTCAGAGCCCGACAATGTTAGATCTGCTTCAAAGAGAACCAACCAACAGCAGCTAACACGGGCAAATAGCCCTTACAAACAAATCTTCAACATATCCTCAATAACTCACTTAGTATCTCTGTCATCGGTCACAAGTGAGCTTCACTCACTTACAGACTGGTATCAGACTGCTTTCACAAAATTTTTAAAGGCTCTTCTAGAGTAAATATGGACGCTTCTTATGCGGCATTGCCAGCTGAGGTAAACAGTGCACTGACAGCCTATACAAAAGGGAAAAACTCTGGGGTGGATACAGATCCTCTCCAAACAGTAGCAGAAATATGCCCACAATGGCAGTTATGGTTTAAAGTCTAAGTTTAATATTTTTGGTCTCTTTTGCCTCACAAAAACATGTTTGTGCTATAGCAGCCAACATAGCTGGGATTATACACTTTAACTGGGAGGGGTTGAAAAACAGAAAGTTTTTACTAACCGGAAGTTTACATATAAATCGACTTTGTATTTGATAATTGTTAAATGTCCTTGATGAGTCTTTGTGTGTGTGTGTGTGTGTGTGTGTGTTTCAGAGGAGCCCGACTCTGAGCGAGCATGCGACACTCTGTTGATGTGTATCGTTACGGTGCTGAACCACGGTCTGAGGAATGGAGGAGGAGTCGGAGACGTCCTCCGCAAACCATCTAAGAATGTACGAAACACTTTTTACCTGAATACTTCTCTCTGATAACAAAATGCACAGCCTCCATCTTTGGCTTTTATCTGACGTTTTCTTTATCATGTGGAAAATATTCTGCCACAGGAAGGTGCAGTTTGGTTTTTAAACTTGCTGTTACTAAACTACAGGACTATAAATGCCAGCTGCTCTGAAGATTAAGTTTTAAAGCAGATAAAAGCTCTTCAGGTAAGAAGTTAGTGCCGAGGGAAGGCTAAATACCTTTCCCGGGTCTGTGTTCAGGAGCCACTGTTTCCCGCTCGAGTTGTGTATGATCTGCTGTTCTACTTCATCGTCATCATCATCGTCCTCAACTTGATCTTCGGTGTCATCATCGACACGTTTGCAGACTTGAGGAGTGAGAAGCAGAAGAAGGAAGAAATTCTGAAAACAACGTGTTTCATTTGCGGTTTGTAGACATTCTTCACAATGTGACTTACAGACCAATCGGCTAACAGTAGATTTTATTTGAAGAACCTTTGTCTTCTTTGTTCTAATGCAGGCCTCGAGAGAGACAAGTTTGACAATAAGACGGTGTCTTTCGAAGAGCACATCAAACTGGAGCACAATATCTGGAACTACCTCTACTTTATTGTTTTGGTGCGCGAGAAAAACAAGACAGACTACACGGGACCGGAGAGCTACGTGGCTCACATGATCAAGGTGTGAAATCTTAAAGAAAGAAAAGTGACATGGCTGTGATTTCAATCCACAAATAAAACGCTTCTTCTGCTGCTGTTTCAGAACAACAACCTGGACTGGTTTCCACGGATGCAGGCCATGTCACTGGTGGTAACAGACAGCGATGGCGAGCAGAACGAGATGAGGCAGTTACAGGACAAACTGGTATCAACCATGAAGGTGGTCACAACCCTGACCGCCCAGCTGACGGAGCTCAAAGAGCAGGTATTTGCACACAAAGTGACATATGCACTGACTGTATTTTGAGAATAACAAAGTTGACTTTGATTTGACAAATTACAGCTCGCCTAACTTTTTTAAGCTGCATGAAAGTGTTGGTCAGTTCATAATTGCTTTTATCAGTCAAGGTTAACTGTTTACCAGTCAGGTCATCTACAAGAGTTTGAATGAAATAGTCAATCATATGAAATCATTACCGAGTATGGGGTATGTTTTCCATCTTAAGTTATGTTACAGCTTGCTCAGGCAATCAAAAAGTCCCTGATAGGTCAAAATATTAGGGTTAATATGTGAAAAATGGTTGGTGCACTTTTAAATGTATGAATATTCTACCCCACGACATGCTGGAAGATCCTAACACTGCAATCCAAATCAACTAAATGCTGATCATACTTTTATCCGTTCATGAATTATCCATTCATTAAAAGCAGAAATTCATCCATGATCAGCAAGCTGATCTTTAAACTGCTTTCACAGACTCGGATTAGCAGGACAACATTTATAATGCACCATATTAATGGCACCATAACTGAGGAGCAAAGCTCGAATCACACCTTGGGTGGCGTTTAATGACTCCCTCTGTGTGTGCACAGATGACGGAGCAGAGGAAGAGGAGGCAGAGGATGGGCTTTGTCGACGTCCAGGCCGGAGCGAGCGGCGCGGTGCCTCCCAGCGCCGCAGGAGGAAACCATCAGATCTACAAAACATAAAGACACTCGACACATTGGCACTACATGGTCATCTCTAGATCTGTAAGCCATGCAGCTGGACTGATGGACGCAAAGAAAGAAACACTAGAACAGCTGAAGACATGCAGCTTTCACACAGTTTGCAACAGTATAGACTTTTATTCATAACAGCAAATATCCAGCAGATTAAAGTTCTGATCAGCAGCAGATAAAATTGATGTTTGCTGGTTGATAATAATAATTTGCTCGGAATAGCTGATCTGACTCTCTTTAACGTGCAGCTTCATCCCGGCTCAGGTCACAGGACAAATTTAGCCCTAAATTTTCCCATTCCAGGTGTTTGAAGGATTCTGCTCTGGTGTTGAGCAGAATCGGCCCAGTTTTTAAAAAAAATTAAAATAAATAGAGTAGCTATGGTTTTCTTTGTGCAGCAGAAGTTTCAGGATTCTTTCCACCTAATCAATTTGAATTGAATGTATTTTACTAAGCTTACTTCTTGTGGAAACAGCACATATTAAAGGTTTATGGCTTCAAGTAAAAAATACATGAATAACTGAAATTAACCAGCACATGGCTATTTTATTTATGTCCAGGAAAATGGAGTGCATTCCACAGCATGTCGAAAAGTAATTCCTTAACTGCTAAACTAACACGAAGCTGTCTGAAAACAGCCCACAAGTAAGTTCAGAGAGAAAAACACAGCTAAACTGTTCTAAATCAGATCTGGAACCTGTCTAAAACCTGGGTCAAAACAAAATCCCTAATGAGAGTTATGCTAAAACCCCAAGTTAGTATTAATAATCTCCATGAAAACATTTGGGATGCTTATCATTGTTCAACATTAATTTAAAAAAAAATATAAAAATATATGTTTGATGCGCTGATACTATCAGAAGGTAGCTGTAATGTACTAAAATCCTTGCCAGCAACCACCAAACAACAAAAGTAGAAGAAAAAGTCAGTTGCTAACCAATGTTGGACCAATAAAATGAGACGAGATTAAAATGAGCTGCTACTGCACAAACAGGGAACACAAAGCCAAAGACGGACACGGCTGTCAAAATTCTTGTTTGGCTCTTATTCAAAGAATTGATATTGATATAATAACTGGCCAGCACGTCACAACTCATTTGAGATCAGTTTGGGCTGGGTGACTGTCTTACAAATGAAATATGAAACACAAGGTGATAACGCTCTGACACAAACATCTGGAGACAGAATAGTTCATTCCTGTTAGGCTTCAAGTCTTCCTGAAGGGCACGTGGGTAACTTGTAAATTTTCAAGCCTCTGTAGGTGACGACAAAAAACAAATGTAGGCACGTGGACATCTGCTCAGAACCTCTCACTCGATCAAGTGTACTCACAGACGCAGAAACTATGACACACACGAATGTTCACATCACGTACCTGGTTTGAAGAAATGTATGAATTTCCAGACGGCCGTACTTAAAAAATGTCTCATTTATCGTCTAGCTTCTTAGTTGTTAATATTTTGGAAATCTGTACTTATTTACTTGAATACAGATATTAGTTGTCATTAATGAGAACCTCGTTTCACGAGAAATAAACTGTAGATGCCGGCGTCCACACAGTAGGGGGTGCTGTAGGAAGTGGTTCATGCATTTTGTGTCACATCTTTGGGTTTTTAAGATGCAGTCAGACAAATATTGGAGCATCATGGTGCAGCTGGAAAACCTCAGTCTGTTTTGGGTTTTTTGTCTGTTTCTTTTTATCTAAACAGAAAATGAGTTCAGCCATAAATTTAAATTATTACTTAGACAAAATGTTTGATGGCTTTATTGATAAAGAGAAGGAGCGAAAAGACTACAAACTTCCTGTTTTGGGTGTGCGCAAGTTAAAATTCTCAAGTTTCATAAAAACTGCTAACGTGTGCGAATGTGTGTTTGTGAAACTAACCTTCAACTCACTTTAATAACTTTAAGAAAATGTAAATAGAAAGAAACATGCAGCTTGTTTTTGCCAGTTTCATTTGTGCTTCTGTTTGTAAAGCGAGCTGAACACAGATGTGTGATTTTTTGTTTTTTTAAATTGTACATCTGGGAAACTTGTAGGTTTTAAGGTTTACGTGAGATAATGTTTATCAGACAGAAGATATGGTTTGTTTTTAACGCTGTAACAGCTCAGTACAGACACTGGATGATGGATTTATGAGTAGACGAGTGCAGACAGCGAGAAGTATGAACTATGAAGACGAAAATGCACGTTTTCTCACGTTTACATTGAATGAACTGTATTTAATGCAAACAATTCAGTTTTAGATTTAAAATGCAAATATTAAAGTTAAATGGTTTTACTTTAAGTTTTGGGTCTCTGGGTCGTAATTCTCTTTTACTCCAGCTGCTATTTTGAAACCTGTTTGGAGAATAGGAAGACAAACATGAAAGGACTCACAGATAACTAAAACAAAACTAAAACGATGTGACAACCATAAAAAAATAAAGAAAAAATATTTTTTGACCCCTCAGATGCAAAAGAATGACATCATCAGCATTCTGAAATATGTTGTTGTTTCATTAAATGTAAAGTGTTAAAGACTTTGATTCAGTCTTTTTTAAATTCACGTACAGGAAAACCTTTCACAGTACAGTGTGCAACAGCTTCTGTGATGACGAGTGACCGAAGATGAACGCGGGAGCAACACGGAGAAAAATGTGAAACTAATCGTCTTTTGTTTTTGTTAAGGCACGAGCCGTTTCACTCCATTCACTCCTAATTTTTGAGGATCGTCTCTAAAACGGCCTGACTGTGTCCCAAACTGAATCACGGCCAGTTTTTCTAACAGGAAGTGGAACGGCAGCTCCCGTAAAGCCAAAACTCCACCATCAGCTTCTTCTGCAACTGTTTTACTTTGTCATAAGTTCACAAATACATGTGACCCGTGGATCTGTAAACAGCTCACACACAGTGAGATTGTGTTTCTGTGCAGGCTATAAATAGTGTTTACTGTTCTCAGCTCATTCGGCTCTGCGTGTGAGAGAGTTGTGCTTGTACAGTGCCTGTGCAATATCTGGCATATAAATAATATTTATGGTTAGATACATAGTTTCTATAACAACAGGTAATCTCCTGGTCTGTAGTATTGATGTGTGTCTTTTAGTGTGTGTTTGTGTTTGTGAGAGAGTGAAGGATTACTGAGCTTTGGTGTGGAGCCTCAGAGGAATGTTGACCACAGTTGCTGCCTGACAAACCTGTGTGTGTGTGTGTGTGTGTGTGTGTGTGTGTGTGTGTGTGTGTGCGTGTGTGTGTGTGTGTGTGTGTGTGTGTGTGTGTGCGTGTGTGTGTGTGTCAGTCCATTCACTGAGTGTTCAGGAGTCTGACCACCTGGGTGAAGAAACTGTTTCGCAGTCTGGCAGTAAGGGCCCGAGTGCTCCAGTATCTCTTGGCAGAAGGCA
>VUQG01001402.1:0-20810 GCA_015106755.1 Etia nguti | reverse complement strand
TTTAGTTCGTCTCTAGAAAATCTGTCTGTCATTGTGAAGTTCTCTAAGGTGATGTGAAATTATTAAGTGTGCGTCTGTGACCAAGAAATCCTCGGGTCAAGGTCATTTCTGAACTGTTTCGGATACATTTGCGGTGGCTAATCTTATCTTTTGATTAGATCGATCCCCTCCAGCTGTTCACTGTCAGGCCGCAGCAGCTGCTGGCTAATTAGGCTTCAAAGAATCACAGAAAAAGATCCAGCAAAGAAACTGAAATTATTTTAGAGGAGAGTAAGCAGCAGACACATCAGCAGATTAACTCATTTTTACAACACAGGGGCGTAAAGGTACCCCAGATCGTACGAAGAGTCGGTGCTCTGTTCTGTGATATTTTTCTTAACGTGTCCCACAGTTATAAATACATGATTGAATTAGGCTGTGTTACACAGAGAGGTGTAGTTTGGAAAACAGCAGACTGTTACACACCTTCCCTGATCCTCCTGATCCACAAACTGTAGGGTGATTTTTATGAAAAGACCAGGAGTCGATTGTTGTCTCGAGAATCCAGAGACCTCGCCTCTCTTCCAACAGTGAGATTTCATCTTAAATGACTAGAACTTATATAACACTTTCCTACTCTCCTTCACTCAGTCACACACCTGAATACCTTAATATTCATGCTCTACGATGGATGCATCGGGGGAAACTTGGAGGGTATCCAGGGATACTTTCAAATGACTGGAGGAAACGGGGATCAGCGATCCCGAAAAGATAACGCTCTACCCCTGAGCTAATCACTTAGAAATACCTAAAATTTAAAAAAACAAAACAAAACAAAAAAACTAGCACGTTAGGAATTAAGCTATAGTTACCCAGCTAGTTGCTACATTGGATATCAAGCCATTTGTTTGTTTTAGCAAGTCAGCTAATGTAAATTTCGGTGTGAAGGAAAAATCGTGCTCAGCAGGGCATTTGACTCACGGAGACATGGTTTGGTTTTTAGGATCAAATCCAACCTAATAGGTCTTCTTTCAGTCTAAGATTACAGAGCAATATACAATATGCTAATGTGGATGAATTACAAGCCATCTTATGTAGCACAACACTATCTGAAGCGGCTGGTACCTTAGCTGCTTATGTTCAGATCACTTTTATCAGCCCACGTTAACAAACAGAGGTCACCAGTGATTAGCAGTCTAACTTAAGCTTGCTGTCACTAGATCCAGGCTGGAAATCAATCAGTTTTGTATTTAATATTTGTTTTTGTTATTAACACTATTTTGGGTTAAGATCAGGTGACCGACTTGGCACATGGAAAAACACCCCACGTCTTTGCCTTGAGAAACTCTTGGGTAGCTTTTGCAGTTTCCTTTGGTTCATTATTGATTGCACTTTCTGCTTCTATCACCAGTCACGTCATCAATCAAGCCATTTTGTAAACAGAAATCACGCGGTGTACATGTAAAGGACTTTTATTATGAAAGGAAGGAACAGGAAGAAGCCTGCTTCACATGTGTAGAACAAATCAGGTCACATAGAAACATGGCTCATGTCAATCAAATCAAGTCTGACCCAAGAATCCACAGAACAACAAAACTTTGAACATCTTATATTTTTCTAACTTTTTCATGCTGGATGATGGAAAATTATTTCAAGAATTCAGCTTAGGATTGTGAGTCATGTACAACATGAACATCAGCTCACTGCTGCTGCGTGTTTTCATTCTAACTACTGCAGTTAATTTAGCTTTTAATTAAAAGGAGGTTTAACATGTAGATCCCTGCCTGTGTTTGCGGGGTCATTTTGAGTGACAGCGAGGGATTGAGGGGACTAGCTCGGGGTTCCCATGGCGTCTCTGGGTTTTTGAACTAAAATAAGTTTATAGCATCCACTCATTGTTCTGGTATACACTGGGCTGTGTGTGGAAGACAGGATGAGAGTGCCGTGGTTGGTCTGACAGCTGTTTAAGTGTGTGCTTACAGATTTTATAGTGTATTATGCTGGCATTAACACTATGCACAAGTGCTATGTGTCAATGTGCATTTAAAAGTTAAACTACATTTAAAATGGTCCATAAATGTTTGCACAGTAAAAACATTTTCATAATTTTGGTCCTGTACTCCATCATAATAGATTTAAAATAGAAAACTGCATTATTGCATTAAATGCTGAGTACAGGCGTTTTTATACCCAGGGGCCCAAATGTAAATGGACAAACTAACATAATTAACGGATATCCTGTTAAAAATCAACACTGTTTTCAGATATGTCTGTTTCCTATTAGACTGTCTCTCGCTGTCTGTTGTTTGTGGCTCTTGCCTTTAGTTTCTTCTTCAACACTGAAGACTGAGATCAAGTAACAGCCATTAAGCTTTATCTGGGTTGCTTTAACTGCATGTTTTGGGCCACTGTCCATATAAACTGTGATGCACCATCTAGGGAATCATCCGCTTCATTTTTAGAAACAGGGATAGCTAATGCTGTGACTTTGTTCAACCCTTTTAATTAAAGTCGAGAGTCTGAACTTCAGCGGCATCTGGATTGTTCCACTTCAAATGAGTTTGCAGTACTTTAAATTGTCTCTAAATAGTTAGGGCAGTGGAAATGCCAGAGTGGAGGCCAGATACATGCCAGCCACTCGCTCTGTGTATTTACCAGACTATTACCTGTGCTATTTGCACCTTGGCACAATGCGTCGCACTTTACTAGGAGAGCTGGCAGGTTAAAGACCAGTCACGTGTTCCAGTCATTTTCCAGCTTAAATGATGAAGAAACAATAACCCACACCAGTCTATGAAACAGCTTTTGAGTCAATTTTGAAAAAGAGAGACTGCTATTAAAGGAATGTAAGTCTTAAACCTTTATCCAAATTGAGTTGGTTTTTGTTGATGTTGTTGTTGTTTTCTTTGGCCTAAAAATAGAAGCTAAAGTTTAACCCAAAATAAAATTGCATTATTTTTCCCCTATGTGCAATATGATCCTCACCCTTAAATATTTATTTTTAAAGTTATTGCTAAGTCCAAAAAACCAAAAACAAAACAGAATTTTCAAAGAAGGCATTTCAAAGTTCAGTGTGTTTGTGTGTGAGTGGAGCATTTGCAGGGATTTATTACGGCTGTGTGAGTCAGTATTTAGGCTTCACACAAACTTGTCCTGGATTAGAGCGTATTAACTGGAGAGAGAAAGAGAGCACCGAGTTGGATGAAAAACCATAAAACTTAAAAGGTGGTTAGGATGGGAGTGGAAGGGTAGTTTAGGTAAAGAAAAGAACGGACACAACAGAGAGAGAAAGTCATGAATTCGGCAGGCGTCTTAGTAATTTCCAAGAAAAAGTCAAAGCACTCCGGAAAATGAACTATTAATTATTCCCTCTCTCCTCTGTCAGACAGCTGAGGGATGGAGGGATGAAGAGGAGAGAGACAGCTGGTAGGAATGGTTGAATGGATGGGTGGATGGAGGGCTTACATAGATATGTGTGGTGTTATCAGCAGTAAGTTTGTGCCTAAAACTTTATTTATAAAAGGGTCACAAAGGGCTCAGCCAACAGGACGGCAACAAGGCAGGAAACCTGACAGGATGAGAGTGAATCAAACACCATAAGACTGACTTACCTCCGCGCTGAAGTCACTAACTCAGAATATTTAACAGCACAATTTTCAGAAAACAGATCACATGACACAAACAGCAGTCTGTTTGATATGATATACAAAAATCAATACAACACAAAGATAAATATCAGTATTTCTACTAACCTTCCTGATAGCTCACTTTCTAACATGGCCATCGCTACTGTCCATCTGTCTATCAATAGATCGATCCATTCATCAATCCATTCATCCATCATGTAACTATCCAATTATACTATATTGCTAAAAGTATTCACTCACCCATCCAAACCACTAAATTGAGGTGTTTCAGTCACTTCCATGGCCATAGGTGTCAAGCACCTAGCCATGCAAACCACTTCTACAAATGTTTGTGGGTCACGCTCAGGAATTCGAGCGTGGTACAGTGATAGGATGTCACAAGTCCAATCAGGACATTTCCTCGCTACTAAATATTCCATGGTCAGCTGTTACTTGTGTTTTAAAAAGGTGGAAGCGATTTGGGAAAGACAGCAATTCAGCCACAAAGTGGTAGGCCACATAAAATCACAGAGAACATAGTGCGCAGAGGTCACCAAGCTTCTGCAGAGTCAGTCACTACAGACCTCCGAACTTCATGTGGCTTTCAGATTAGCTCAAGACCAGTACATAGAGAACTTCATGGAATGGGTTTAAATAGCCAAGCAGCTGCATCCAAGCCTTATATCACCACGCGCAATTCAAAGCATCGGATGCAGTGGTGTAAGGCACGCTGCCACTGGACTCGAGAGGAGTGGAGAATTGTTCTCTGGAGAGACAGTTTGCACTTCTCTGTCTGACAATCTGATGGATGAGTCTGGGTTTGGTGGTTGCAGGGGCAACGGTACTTGTCTGACTGCATTGTGCCAAGTGTAAAGTCTGGTGGCAGTGGTGGTGGTGGTGGTGGTGGTGTGTGTGTGTGTGTGTGTGTGGTGGGGGGGGGTTCAGGAGTTGGGCTCGGGGCCTTAGTTTCAGTGAAAGCTGAACTCTTAAATCTTCAGCATACCAATACATTTTGGACAACTTCATGCTCCAAACTTTATGGGAACAGTTTGGGGATGGGTCCTTCCTGTTCTAACACGACTGCGCACCAGTGCACAAAGAAAGGTCCATAAAGACATGGATGAGCGAGTTTCATGTGGAAGAACTTGACTGGCCTGCACGGAGTCCTGACCTCAACCCAACAGAACACCTTCGGGATGCGTTAGAGCAGAGACTGCAGGCCCATTTTTTTCAGCCAACATCAGTGTCTGACGTCACATGCAATTCTTAAAGAATGGTCATTCCCATAAACACTCCTAAACATTGAGGAAAGCCTTCCTAGAAGAGCTGAAGCTACTATAGCTGCAAAATGTGGGCTGACATCATATTAAATCTATCGATCACGTAACCATCCACCTTTTCACCTCTTCCACATATTTATGTCAGAATGAGACTGGTGCAGGTGTGTCACCACAGTACTGCTGGGCTAAAAGCTAGAACCACTGACAGTAGCTCTGGGAGCAGCCTGCAGATTCTTTTGGTAATCTTTCTAATGTGACTGCCCCAACTTACACCACCTAATGCTATGCAATGTTCAGTTCCCCAGCCTGTTGATATGTGAGCTGGTTCTGAAAAACCCACCAGCTCTATAAAGCTGATCAGTGGAGCGAGCTGAGTTTTCATGAGTTTAAAGAGGCAGCAGAAGGCTGGTTGTTCTCAGTGTAAAAATAGCACGATGTCAAAGCTGAAAGCCTCGAGTTTAATCCACACAGCAGATCTATTATTTCATTTCAACTCTGCACAGAGAAATCAAATATCTAAATCCACTGCTGTCCAAATCCTGCTTGGACTCGCCCAGTGTGTCAGGTTATCAGTGAATGAAACACAATGTGCATCATTGCCTTATTTATTACTGTCAGTAACTGATGGAGGAAACCAGAGAAGGACAATGGGAGCTTAAAAGCAGCTTCTAAGGCTGGTGTTTGGTTGAAAAGACAATCAGTTTGTTAGAGTGAAACAGATACAGAAGCCAAAAACCAGAAGGCCAATTCCATTATTTTCTAATTAAAGTAGTGGTAGATAGTTCATGGGTTTCCAGTTAGCATAGCATTAGCTGAATGTGGTTACATAGTGGTTACAAATGATTGGATCGGGGGAAGCAATTAGAAAAATCCAAAAGAGGAAAAGCACAGGTCGATTGAAGTGAACTGCTCATTTGTTTCCATTTTAGAAACTGCAATGATTTAAATTTTAACTGCATACAGATAAATTAATTTATAGCTGCTCAATCTGCTGATATAAGTCAGCGTAGCTCACATCTATATAACTAATTATTCAGACTGTATTTAATTACACCTTTGCTTTCAGTGTTTATGTGAATGAATATTCTATACTGGTCTGCACATTTCACAAAAAAGTGACAGATCAGGTATTGCTTTCGTTAAGTTTCACATGCTCATCAGTCTGCTGGTAATAAATAGAAGCAGATACTGAAAACTAACTACTGACGACTCGACACAAATGACTTTTACCCATCAAAAATCTGAATCCTAGCACTGTGCTGTCATTAAAGCCATTAAATACAAGAATTTTTGTTTACAGGTGGTCTACAAGAAAAAAAAAAGTAGAAGATTAAAAGGAAATTTTCTGTGAATTTTTTTTTTTTTTTTTTAAGTCTTGGCCCCTGGCATTTCTTTACCTTTAGAGATTCATTTCTCAAAGCTTCACTGAGCCTGAGGAGGAATGCTGACAGATTTCTCTGATTTACCACATCAGCAGTTCATTGACAGCACAGCTTAAGTTGGACGCCACTGGGTTAAACAAAGAATAATTGGGGTTTAATATCCATAGATAGCCTGGATGGAATACATGTCAGAAAGATGGAACAAAACACAGATGGGCAGAAGCACAGAGGGGAAAGTCAGCAGTGGACAGTCAGTCTCCATAGATAGACTGGGATGCAGTGGGAGAATACAGGGATGAGGAGGGAGCAGATGGGGCTTTGGTTGTGCTTCAGTTTGGTATTCTATCCTGACCACAGCAGGCCTTTTATGACCGTCCAGCAGACCAGTCTGCCCAGTCAGCTGCAGGGGAGGGGGTCACATGCTGCAGTGACCTTCACAGTGAGGTTATAAAGCAAAGTGATGCTCTTTTAGTTGAGCTATTGTGTTTTTCTGCACATCCTCAAAGATCTTCAAAACAGAGCCACCCAGCACAGTAAGTACACTGCCCCCATTTTAATAATCAGATTTCATATCTGTAACTTTCTGTGATGTATGCTTTGATATTTGATACTGACTGTCATATAGTCTAAAGATGATTTTTCATTTTTGCACAGCATTCTCAGCTTCCAAAGGTGCTTAACCAGTGTGTAACTGTATGAGATCAGTATAGGCAACACTGTGTGACACTGATCTAGTGAACTTGGGAAAGGTTTAGTGCAAGTTTACTACTGAACTGAGGGCAAGATGCACGGCTAATGGCTACCACCATTATTATCTCCTCCTTGGTAACAGCTGTAGGATTCTGACACAATGATGAAGTTAAGTTTTACTTTGTTTCATTTTGCCAACATTCAGGTGGTCAGCACATTGTTTCCTGTTGCATTCCCATTGGCAGCAGTCAGATTGTGAGATGGTCATCCTAAATTTCAGAAACAGAGTTGTGTCTCATGTCATTTTGTATTAATCGATTTCTGGTCCGTTTTACAGCAGATGCGCTTCTAATGTAATCAATTTAAACAGAATTTAAAAGACCTGAAGAGTTTGTTTCAAATCTGCTTCATTATTAATGAAATAAAGTGAAAATTCAGCTTCATGAGCTTCCACAATTAAAGAGTTTTTTCATCTTACTGGTGCTCAGAAGTATGTGAAGTCACAATGTTCTTACTGTACCCCGTTAAATTAGAAAGGAACAGAAGCCTCAAAATATAAATGACTACTAATGAAACATTATTATTTTGCACTTATTTTATAAGAAGCTGATTGAGAAACAGGTGTCTGTTCACACTCCTAAATAATCAACATTTGTCAACATTTCAATCCTTTACTCACCATATTTAAACTGTGTACTTCATGCTGACTCAGGGGTGAATGGATGTGGGTTTAATGGGTCAAACATGGCCAAGCAGATGATTTCTACCCACTAGTCCCAGTTAACTTTGTCCTGGTGATGAAAAGGAAGAGGAAAAGCCAAGTGGACTTAGACTTCTCTACAGTATTTGAGCACTCAAAGTACTTTCTTACTAAAAGACTCATTCATTCAAGTGCTTTGTTCTATGCAGAATCACTTTTAAACTAAGACACTTCAATGGATGCAACTAGGGGGAAACCTAAGGTTCACTATCTTGCTCAAGGACCTTCTAATTTATAGACAACCTACCTTTTGAACCACAGATGCCCTATGGAGGCTTCATCTCATCCTGTGAGTCTTAGTTAAGGCACTCAGACTCACACAAAGGCAGATAATTGAAGGGTTATATTTACTGGAAGAATTTCTACAGGCAGCATCAGCTCAGCTGTGGGCAGTAATACAGGGAGACGCCTGAGCAAATCAAAAGGATCCCCTTGAGCTGATGTGGCAGCTGTTAGCTCTCTCGGAAAGCCGGAGTAATGCAGTGAGGTAGGCCAGACCTACTGTGAATGACTGCCATGCCAATTTGTTGACATCACAGTTTAGTTCAGTCCGTGTCTGGGATTTACTTGCAGCTAAATAAAGATTTATAGTGCAGTCGACGGGATGAATGATCGTGGCTTATAATGTCGGGGAAACCAAGGATAAATGTGCTCATATTCTATTTTTTTTCTCACTGTAAATAATTTCAAGAAACAGACGCAGCCTATAAATGAGAAAACTACTGACATTTGCATTAAACAATGATGGTGCACTTCCTCTCAAGTGCGACTGGTGGAAAATCAGCATCTGAACTTTGTATCAGACCATATCTGCAGCCAACGTAACAGAACAGGAAGAAGCTGGTTCAGAACAATAGTGCTTTAAAATTGATGCTGCCAGCACTGTTATTCATTAGCATGGCGACAAATGCTGCTGTTTAAGAATGCTTTAAAAGTCTGGTCATGATCCTTCAGAACATTTAAAGCAAAGGCAAGATGGCAGCAAGTACCACATCTTTTCCACACCATTTGGAAAATAACAGCCATCTGAGGCTCTTTAATGAATGCTCATATCTATGATGTTTGTGTGTTCAGATGTCTCGGTTCCTGGACATGGCGGAGTTTGGAGAAGCAGCTCACTATCTTCGCCTCACCAACTTGGAGCAGCTGGCTGCCAAGGCCCAAGCTTTTGACGGTCTCCATTTCCTTTTTATATTTCTCTGTACCAGGGGTGTAAAAATACTGACATTCTGTACTTAAGTAAAAGAAAAGATACTAGCGTAAAAAATTACTCCAGTAAAAGTCGAAGTACTGATTCAACTTCTTTGCTCAAGTACTGCTGCTCTGAGGTTTACTGCTCTTTGTGGATTTACACAACTGAATTCAACAAGATGTAAACAGATGTTTCAAGAGGTGCCCTGGCTGATTTCCATCCTCTACACTGAGAGTATACAGTTTATGCTGTTTTTATACTAGATGGTAGGAAGGTGGAATTTAGTGACTGAATCTCAGCATCATCAGCTTAACTTCCAATTAATCTGTGCTACACCACAGCTGCTGTGCACCAATCACACACTGTTCTTTACTTTAAATCCAGCAAATCTAAACTGCAGAGTATTTTTAATGCAGCCTTTGAATAACACAAAGTTAGCATACCTCAGTTTGTTTTGTAGAATGTTTTACAATGTGAAAACAATGATACACAGATAATATCTGACTTTTTAAAAAAAGAGGACTGGCGTGTAAACTTTAAATTTCCAGTTTATCAAATAACACTGAGCACTCCTTACCTTTAAAAAAAGACAAACAAACACCAGCCCACTTTAACCCCAGACTAGGACACACAGTATGCAGCATCCCCTGGTCATTAATACACAAATAGTACTGCCTTTCATGCTTTTGATGTTTGAAGGTGTGCACTGACGTGCAATAACTCCCTTCAAATGTTAAACCAAAAGTAACGAGCCTGTTTTGAAAATGTAAGCAGTAAAAAGTACAGATATACATGTTAAAATGTAGGAAGTAAAAGTAAAATGTTTTCAGAAAAATAGATACTCAAGTTAAGTACAGATACCTGAAAATTAGGAAAGTAAAGTACAGTAACAAAGTATTTGTACTTCCCACCTCTGCTCTGTACATAGGTCTAGATGCTGTATATATATACGTGTATATATATACATGTAAATATATATATATACTACTGCATACCAAATAAAAAACTATGTAATCCATTTCTATGTAATCCATTTCTCTTAGGCACAAAGCGCGTTTGGATGCCTGATGAAACTGAAGCATACACTGAAGTGGAGATCAGAGAGCTGAATGGAGACAAGACTACTGTGGAGACCAAAGATGGACGGGTTAGTCGGCCAGCCAGCTAACTCTATTGACTCAATATGCTGATTATTTATTATTATTTAGTCATTCAATATATTGAGTAGAAATATGTAGGCCAACACAAGTTCACACAAGCATCAGTTTGTTACAGTTCTGAATCTCAAAACTAGAAGCAGGGAAGACAAAAGATGCACAAAAGCTCAAATGCAGTGAACCATTAACACTTGTAACCCTCAGATTATAGCTCAGTGAACCATTTTTTTCAAAAGCAAAACCAGGTTACACAAGAAAACTGAACCATAATTATCCCCAAAAATAAAACCTGACTGACTTTGGTTTTGCTCTGGAGCTTGTTTTTCTTATTTCATAATCAAAAACCAAATTGTTAAATTTCACTGTGTGGGGTTTAACTAAAGCTCTGTCTTAAGTGTGGGAGTGTTTCAGTTTCTAATAGTAAAAGAGGACGACCTCCAACCAATGAACCCTCCTAAGTTTGACATGATAGAGGACATGGCCATGTTGACACACCTGAACGAAGCATCTGTCCTCTTCAACCTGAGGAGGAGATACAGCATGTGGATGATCTATGTTAGCATCTACTCTAATATACAACCATCCAAAACATTTTTCCATCTGCCTCACTGTGCGTTTCTAACTGTGTGTCTCTGCGTCAGACCTACTCTGGTCTGTTCTGTGTCACAGTCAATCCATACAAATGGCTGCCAGTCTACACTCCTGAGGTGGTAACAGCCTACAAAGGGAGGCGCCGTGCAGATATGCCGCCCCACATCTACGCCATTGCTGACAATGCTTACACTGACCTGCTGCAGAGTGAGTCACCTTTAGCCTCATTAGCCATGCTGTCAGCTTTCTCATTGCAATCGTTACCTGGCAACCAGCCACCTGACAATGTCTTCTATGCTGCACCATTTATTGCAATTAAACATTAAAGGTATAGTCTGTGTTTATGGTGTCAATATATGTACCACTTTAGGTGAATGGGTGAATACATTTTTTTAACAATTTGCTTAATGGATAAACTTTGAGCTTGTGATTTGCCCCTTGGACGTTTATTCACTTGGTTTTATTTCCCCCACAGATCGTGAGAACCAGTCAATGCTCATCACGTAAGTCAGCTGATCTAACAATACAGGCAGTAATATAACATCATAATAAAAATACACATGGAAATCTGAATTTTATGAGAAAAAGCAAACCATGTCCTATATATAAACTTGCAGTTTATTTAATTAAACCACAGACTACATTTAAAAAGATGGAAGTAGCTTCTAAGTCAGAGCACAAAACCAATAACCAGGAACATTCTTTTTATTGGCCAGCATGGGGAGACTCCTCTGGTTTCAAAGACTTTGGTTGTGTACAGGTTTATGGGTAAATGCCTCTGCTACTCCCTTGATCTGTAACTTCAGTAAATAATTTCATGATGGCTTAATGGTCACAGTCAAGAGTTTATGGTCTTATTGCAAAAAAATTTATTCTGGAAATCCAAATTTAAAAAAAGATGGTGTAGAGATGATGAAAAGTTGCTAATGGGCATCTAAAGTAGTCCAAAACTACACTTCTGTTCATAGAGACACCCATGCTAGACAAGTCAAAGGGTAGAGGCCAGACAGATCTGGACCATCTCTCCCTGAGGAAAAGGGGTTGAGATAGGGCTAAGGGCCCCAGACCCAAACAGAGGAACACTGACAGAAAATTAAAATAGACTTCAATGAGGAAGGATCTTCCCTGTGAAAGCAGTACGTGCTACAGTTAAAGGTGGATTGGCCTCAACCTCGGGAAGCCTACCAATAACATCACTAGGTAGAGACTAAAATGGAATCCAGAAGGAAAGAAGAAGAGAGAAAGGAACACAAGGCTCAGGGATACTGAGGCACCTTGGTTCTTCTTTAGGAGCAGAAAAATATAAACCACAAACTAGGATCGGATTCTGAATGACTTCCAGTTCTTGGTAGCTGAGTGATCTTTAAACATTACAGCTCTCATCTGACTAGCATGATTTAACTGTACTCCACATAGGTATCACAGCATAGGGATGGAAATAGGTATTCCAGTTGTTTGTAACAAGGTTTCAGTCTTGGTCACTACTGTAAGAGAGCACAGCTCCTTGGTTTCTTCCGTAGACCCATTCATCGCTCATTACATCCAATTTCAAGTTACCACAACGGAGATAGCAAAAATACTGAGCTCAAGGCTTCAAAACCTGTGTGTGACCTCACAATGTCATGATTTAAGCTGAGAACAGAGAGTCATGTTCTCACTTAATATGCGCCTCAGTGTATTAATTCTTTCTTTTGCCTCAGAGTTGCAGAGTTAATACCCTAACCTAACCCTAACCCTGTTATTAACAGATAAAGGCATATTTTAAATTGTTTAACTGAAAATTTGCTCTGTTTTTACACCATCCTTTCAGCGGTGAGTCAGGTGCCGGGAAAACAGTCAACACTAAGAGGGTGATACAGTACTTTGCCATCGTCGCTGCTCTAGGGGAAAATGTGAAAAAAGGAGTAAGACGTCTCAACAGTTTCCCTTTTCCTTAATTCTTCCAGTCCATAGTAAAAAAACAAAAAACAAATACCCATACTGGGAATATGTCTTTGCAATGTTTCTCTTTGTATTCAGGGATCTTTAGAGGATCAGATTATTGAAGCTAATCCAGCCATGGAAGCATTTGGGAACGCCAAAACCATCCGCAATGACAACTCCTCCCGCTTTGTGAGTTCATCCTCAAGGCTGGAGTGGAGAACAAAGCTTTGTGTCTCGTGTGAATTTCTGTGTAGACATGTTATAAAGATTGTGGGTTTGTATTTGTGTGCTTCAGGGCAAGTTCATCAGAATTCACTTTGGCCCAACAGGGAAACTGGCGTCTGCTGACATCGACATCTGTAAGTGTTCTCAAAAAGTTGTTCCGAGTTTGAATTTGTTAAAGTTAAACTGCTCTAGCCAAATATGTTAGCCTTTCTACTCAGCATTTTTCAAATGGCATTTTATTATCCCGCAGCCACAAATACGTTTTAATTAAAGCCATCCATCATTAGGTAGTGTAGAATTTTGTAAGGCATGAGGGTGTAAAAAGGGCTGAAACAACACATTAGTCCACTGGAAACTTGTCTCAACAACTAAAAGCTCTGGGGCATTGTTGGAAAAAGAGGTACATCCCAAACACTTCTAATACTCCGTGACAAATTACTGAGGAATAGTTTAAGTCATGCAGCAGTTGAAGTTAGTATACTGTCCTCCAAGTTCCCAATATCTTAAATTTCTTGTGCATCCTTCATTTTGTGGCTTAGTGGTATTACAAGACAAAATTTGTTATTAACATCTCAGCATCAGATACCGAAGGGTTGTGAGGTGTTGTGGGTGTCTCACGATGCCTTGGCTGATCAGTGACGTGGTTTATGTTTATTTTACTCAGACCTTTTAGAAAAGTCAAGAGTTGTTTTCCAGCAGCCCGGAGAGAGAAGCTACCACATCTATTACCAGATTCTGTCCAATCACAAGCCAGAATTACAAGGTAAAAAGCAAACAAAAAAACCACCCAGTGCTATAACCTGTCCAATGAAAAACCCCAGCTATATGAATAACATTGAATTTAATAGAATTGCATTATTAACAGAAACAGAAATAAAACCAAGGGCATGCAGAACAATAAAAAGCAATGCATGTCTTTAAAATCAAATTTATCAACACAAGCAAAGTGGGGAGGCTTTGGTGCATAAGTTTATGCACCCCAGACAAATAACTTAAAAAACCTTCACTGAACCTAAAACAGTGAGGCAACTATCCCAGTTTTCTGTTTTTACCTCTGCTTACCAAATAACTGAACCATAGCATTATGAAATGTAGCCACACAAAATATGAAAAATGCCATTTACAGTCTGAGGAGCGTGGAAAGAAAGAGAGGGTTAACGATGATAACTAAAGAAAAAATAATTTCATGATGCAGACATGCTGCTGGTGACCACCAACCCCTACGACTACCACTTCTGCTCTCAGGGTGTGACCACAGTGGAGGGCATCAGTGACGGAGAGGAGCTGAGGCTCACCGATGTAAGATGAACACAACGTCTCAAAGAAAACCTCTCTCTCTGATGGTGTGTGTAAACTGTAATCTTTATGTTTGTGTGCAGCATGCCATGGACACGCTGGGCTTCACTCCAGAGGAGAAGTACGGCTGCTACAAAATCGTTGGAGCCATCATGCACTTCGGTAACATGAAGTTTAAGAAGAAACAGAGAGAAGAGCAGGCCGAGGCGGACGGCACAGAGAGTATGACCCACTTAAACACCATGTGATCAAAGACACAACAGTTAGTTTGTATAATGGATGCAAGTGATGCTGCCTGGCAGTGATTTTGGACAGAGCTTTACAGAAAGCTTTCTGTTGTGTTGCAGTGTATTATTAAAGCAGACAAATGCAGGTAAACCCACCTTTTACTGCCAAGTTGCAAGTCACCACGAAGTCACAAGCTCTTCAGATTTTGGTGGGATATGATGGAAAGAAAACGAAGCAAAAATTACTTTTTCAATTTCAATTTCTTGGTTAAGGTACAGACTGTACCGATGCAATACTAACTGTAGGCCAAAGGTCTTGAGTTAGGACTAACATGGAAACAGCAGACCTCACCCAAATGTCACAATACACAAGCTCAGGTGATGTATTATGAACTTGTGGTTGAGCTGCGACAACCATCAGTTACATATGGTCCATTGTAGTTGATCTTTATAACTATCTGGCATTCAAGCGAGCAGATCATTCCTTTTTTATTTTTTTGTATAACTGTGAAATACATGTCTAGTCTTTACTGATAGAGACCTCAGATAATTACCTGTATGTGTTGTGTGTGTTAAGGTGCTGATAAGGCAGCTTACCTGATGGGCATCAGCTCTGCTGACCTGCTGAAAGGCCTGTTGAATCCCCGAGTGAAAGTGGGAAATGAGTTTATTGTTAAAGGACAGACTGTAGAACAGGTAATTCAAGTTTTCTGTCTTACTACATAAACTTAATTGTAAATTTCCAAACATGTTTCTCTTTGGTTCCAGGAAGCCTAACAGGTCATGTTTTGTGTCTAGGTCAACTACGCAGTGGCTGCCTTGGCCAAAGCCACCTATGACCGCATGTTTAAGTGGCTGGTTGGTCGTATCAACTCGTCCTTATACACTGCTTTGCCTCGTCAGTACTTCATCGGTGTCCTGGACATCGCCGGCTTTGAGATCTTTGAGGTACAAAGGAAATACAAAGAGACACATTCACCAACTCTCAAATCCAGCCAAGGTCCAGGTCTTTCCAGTGACACCAAATATATGTCGTGAAAATAAATGCTACTGTAAAAATAGTGCGCAACCATTGGAATAAAAGTCCTGAAATCATAGCGAGGATCTCCTAGATGTCAGCTAAAACTCAGCACAGGAAACACTAGTAGACAGCTTTTCAGAGAAAAGAGTTTTCTCTTTTGGTGTCACTCGCCTTGCAGAAGCTCATCTGCTTCCAGTCATTTTGCAGGATTAAACATCTTTTGATCAGTAACTTCAAAAATATGGTTCATTTCTTTTTGCAGTTCAATAACTTTGAGCAACTGTGCATCAACTACACCAATGAGAAGCTGCAGCAGTTCTTTAACCACCACATGTTCATCCTGGAGCAGGAAGAGTACAAGGCTGAAGGCATCGAGTGGACCTTCATAGACTTCGGTTTGGACTTACAGGCCTGCATAGACCTCATAGAGAAGGTATGTTTGTGTGTTACATGGATTGCATTGTATGATTGCAATATGAAGCCTATGTGAATATGAAATGAATTAACTAAAGCTCCTTTGTCCAGCCAATGGGTATTCTGTCCATCATGGAGGAGGAGTGTATGTTCCCCAAGGCCACGGACCACAGCTTTAAAACCAAACTTTATGACAACCATCTAGGGAAGTCACCTAACTTCCAGCGGCCGCGTCCAGACAAGAAGCGCAAATATGAGACGCACTTTGAGTTGGTTCACTATGCTGGAGTGGTGGGTATCCTTTCATAAAGTTCCTTTTTCTGTTGTTGGTCATGTTGAAGTCTACTTGAACGTCAAGTTCTCCGGTTTTATCAGGACAATTTAATTTTAGTCTCAGCTCAGATAAGCTACAGAGCTACAGCAGGGTGATAGGGATGTTGTTCTGGCCTTTTCAGGTGAAGCCATAAAGCTTTTGATTTTACACTTGAGCTTGGGTTGAAACTCTGGACATGTAGAACGTTGCTGGGGATGGAACGTCAGGATGGGATTTGGCCTGGTGTGACTTTGAATAAGGAACACAAAAAATCCTAAAGATATAAACATAGACAGCATTTTTATATTCTCAGCATAGTTTTTCAAAGCTTGAGTTGACAAAAAAAAAAAATTTTATGATGTTTTATTTTGGTATAAAAGTATTTTAGCACATCCAGTTACTTATTATATAGGACCATAGTTATGCTTCAAGTCATATGGGAACCCAGTGGCTGGAAGAGCTCAGCAGCAAAGTGGCCACAGAACGTCAGTGAAATTCTGTTACTTGTAATGACAACAAGGAAACTAACTGCTAGCAATTTGAACTGGATGGCTCTTCAGTTAAAAGATATCTCAGCTTTGAGGTAAGCAGTTAAAACAACTATCAGTGAGATTAAAGGATACTGTTGATTGACAAAAAAAATGAGGTGGGAAAAACATCTGGTATATCTACAAGCTAACATCTGGACATTTTCTTTGACATGAGAAAGTATGTCATGCAAACAAGCTTTGAATGCATTGCATTTCTCTCTCAAGTTAGATCTAGCCGAGGTTGATGTCCCATTAAACATTTAGTGTAAAAAACTCAATTGACTGGTGTGTGTTGTAGGTGCCGTACAACATCACAGCCTGGCTGGACAAGAACAGAGATCCTCTGAATGAGACGGTGGTGGCCCTCTTCCAGAAATCCTCCAACAAACTGATGGCTGGACTTTTCGAGAACTACATCAGCTCTGATATGCGTAAGAAAACAGCTTCACTAAATATTTAATTGAAAACTGTCCAACTACAAAAAGGAATTTAACTATATGAGTGTGTTGGGATTGTGTCTTGCTTTGTTATGTTATTTTAGCTATTGATCCGAAGGCTGAAACCAAACAGAGAAGGAAGAAAGCAGCTTCTTTCCAAACTGTTTCACAGTTGCACAAGGTGGGTGTGACTGGCAGCTTCACTCGAGACACTATTACAGTACACCAGGGGTGGGCAATTCATTTTCCCAAGGTGCCACAGGAGAAACTGGGACTGCTATGGAGGGCCTAACCAATAAGCTTAATTTGATGTCTTTATAGGCTTATTTGAGTGGGCCTCCACAACAGTCTCAGTTTGTCACGTGACCCTTTAGCCCCTGCTGTACACTATGACAGAGGTTTCAACTAATTGTGTGTTTATTACAGGAAAATCTTAATAAGCTGATGGCTAACCTTCGCAGCACTCAACCTCACTTTGTGCGCTGCATAATCCCCAATGAGAGCAAGAATCCAGGTAAAACCATGAACCCTGGTATTTACTGACAGCTGGTCTCTGTCAAGTAGTCTTCCTCACCCAGAAAAATAAACTTGCTAAATGAATGGTCTGTACCTGGTGGGGTAAAAGTTGTAAGGTGTTTTTCACATTGGCACCACTGAAGGTGTTTTTATTGTCTCGAGCCAGAAATATTACCAAAGATATATATATATATATATAGCCATATCAATGTCTACATTTGTTGATGCAGTTTCTGTTTCAGTTTGGTTTTAACATAATACTCAATGTATTTTTGTAAAGAAATAATCTGAAGAAATTGCTTTTAATTGCACTGATAAAAGGAAATTATTGTTTTTTTCCATGTCGGAAATGAAAATATTGCAGGACTGCACAGTTAAAGTGTTCTCCAAGTTATTTTTTGAGATGGCTTCCTTTGTTTTTCCAGGTGTGATGGATCCCTTCCTGGTCCTCCATCAGCTGAGGTGTAATGGGGTCCTCGAGGGGATCAGGATTTGCAGGAAGGGCTTTCCAAACCGCATCCTGTACGCTGAGTTCAGACAGCGGTGAGTCCCATATCTAACACATATTTATTTACTTCATCTGCTATTTTCATGTTGCTCTTCAGTAATGGAGTCTTTTCCTTCTTAGTTATCGCATCCTGAATCCTTGTGCGATTCCAGAGGACTCATTTGTGGACAACAGGAAGGCTGTGGAGAAACTGCTGGGCTCTCTTGACATAGACCACACCCAGTACAAGTTTGGACACACAAAGGTACAACAAACTCATGTTAACCCTGCTTTTGATACCTCAGTTCTTGGAGTTAAACTGATGGTCCTTTTGCTTTGTCTCAGGTGTTTTTTAAGGCCGGTCTGTTGGGTCATTTGGAGGACATGAGGGACAACCGCCTGTCTCAGATCCTCACCACCGTTCAGGCCATATGCAGAGGGAAGCTCATGAGGATGGAACGACAGAAACTGATGCTGCAAAGGTCAATATCACATTCATCAGATGAATGAATGATAAAGAATCAGTACAAAGGAGACTTTAAAAACTTTTTTTAAGTGCTGATGCCAGAAAGGTTGATAAGAAGGAAGGGGGAAGTTGTATTTGTAAGAAAGAAAAGCAACCTCACAGAGTATCATGAATATATGACCATGCCAAGATGTTTAACTCCTTTGCTTAGTGCAGCATGTTGTTGTTGTTTTGACTCTCATCACCTGTTTTTTGGGGCTGATGTGATTTTTAATTCTTCTTCCTCTCAGGGATGCTGCGATGGTGATCCAGTTTGCCATCAGGGCATTCTTCTCAGTGAGGACTTGGCCATGGATGATGTTGTTCTATAAGCTCCGTCCGCTGCTGAGGAGTGCCCAGGTAGAGAAGGAACTGGCCGCTCTGAACGAAGAGTTCAAGAAACTAAAAGAGGCCTACGACAGGTCTGTTAATCCGCCTGTGCATGAATCGGGGCTACAGCCTGAAATGAGCTGCATGCAGACAGACGTCTGATCTTCTTTCATGTTTCTGTTGGTTTTTTTCATCAGGTCGGAGGTGAAGCGGAAGGAGGCGGAGGAGCGGCAGGTGGCTTTGGTTCAGGAGAAAAATGACCTGGCTCTTCAGCTTCAAGCAGTAAGCCACAAAGAAGTTTAAAGGATCAGTGCCAACTCACCAAATCAGGATCCTTACGGCAGGGTTTCACAGAATAATAGAAAACACAGAACAGAGTCAATAAGGGCAGAAAGGTTAACATAGGTTTACTTTCTGCATGAGCTTGTGTTTTGTCCTGTTTATTGTTTGTGGTCTCCATAAGTCTCTTTTTTATCTTTCGCCCCACATCTTCCCACTGGTAGAAGACCCAGCTTAGTTCTGCTGGAGATTTCTTTTAGTCATTTTTATTCGTGCGTTCTCGCCCTCTGAGGTCATAGCGATATATTTCCTGCTTTGCTATTTAAAATATGTTGATTCCTTTTATTCTGGCTGCTTTTTTAAGCACCCACCAATAAAAAACTGTCATTGTTTTGGTAATCCAGCTAGTCATGATCATGGAACGTGCAGTCACGAGACCACAATTTTAGTCACGCTATATACAGTGCAGTCCCTTATGAAAGAATTTTTTGCACCTATTCATAATTTTTAATATACCCTGTCCATAATACAGCTGTTAGCCACTGATATACAGACTGGCCTCATATATTTAAATTACTTTTTGTATCCAAACAATCCAGGAGCAGGACAACCTGATGGATGCCGAGGACCGCTGCAACCAGCTGATTCAGTCTAAAATCTCTCTGGAGTCAAAGCTGAAAGAGATGCAGGAGCGCCTGGAGGATGAGGAGGAGGTGAGCTCCACGCTGACGTCCAAGAAGCGTCAGCTGGAGGACGAGGTGTTATCACTGAAGAGAGACGTGGATGACCTGGAGATGACCCTGGCTAAAGTGGAGAAAGAAAGACATGGGGTTGAGAACAAGGTTTGTTCCCTCCAAAAAGACTATATCCGTGCTGCTTTCCATCACTTCCCTCACTCATTTGTTTTTTCTGTCCATGCAGGTGAAGAACCTATCACAGGAGATGTCTGTTCTAGATGAATCCATAGCATCTCTGAGCAGAGAGAAAGCTGCCCTGCTGGAAGCTCACCAGCAGGCACTGAATGACCTTCAGGCGCAGGAGGACAAAGTCAACATGCTGGCCAAGGCCAAAGCTCGACTGGAGCAGCAAGTGGACAGTGTAAGGAAAGATATTCCTGGAATGTCTGACATTAGGCTGTAATAATAAACTGTTATTTGTGGCGCTCGGGTGGAAGGATGAGCAGCTTGAGACGACTGGTTGAACCAACACACGCAGGGCCTTGGGGTGCAGGTGAGTCACCAGGGTGCAGGGGAGTCATTCCCCTCTTCTGTCCCCTTCTGACCGCTTGTGCCTCAATTTTATTCCACAACTTAGACCTCCACATTACTCACACCCTCATAACACATACATATAGGACCTTGGGGGTGGGCATGCTACACGGCATCCAGACAACCGTCTGTGTATACAACCTCACCTCTGACGCCGGTGCCCATCTCTCAATTTTAAATACATGTAGACATTCAGGGTTCTCGGGAGGGGCTATGCAGCAGGTAGCTCCATGCCCTCCTGGGTTTTAAATGCACCTTAGAACACACATGCATCAACACTACATATGAGCGGGCGGAGGGAGGTTTGGGGTCTTCACTCACCCCCGTTCTCTGTTGCCCGTCGGGGCAGGGGGGCTGGGAGGAGGAGTTGGCCAGCCAATTG
>VUQG01001400.1:0-18957 GCA_015106755.1 Etia nguti | reverse complement strand
CTAGTCTGCGTCTTTGTGTAGTGGTTTCTTGTTTCCTGTTTTATTGTGAAAGTCCGTGTCTCATGTGAGTGTATTCAGTTTTGCCTCCCTTGTCTCGTCTCGTCAATTACTTCCAGCTGTGTTCCCCACCTGTGTGTAATCTCCCCATGTCCTTCTGTGTATTTACGTCGTGTCTTCTTATGTCGTAGTTGCTGGTCCGTCTGTGTATCCACCATGCTTCATCTGTGTGTTCTCCCTGCTGTCTACCGTCATCTGCCCCTGCTCACCTGCCCTCATGTTCGTGTTCTTGTTCATGTTTAGTAGTTTAGTTGTTCTCAGTTTAGATTATCCTCAGTCCCGTTTGCTGTTTTCTACTTGTTTTATTTTTACAATAAACCTCCTTCGCACCTCCACGAGTGCCTGCATTGGATCCTCCTTTATTTCCCCCACACGGCTCACTCCACTCGCCGTGACAGTTTTATCCATCATTGAGGTCATGTGTGTTGTGACCTTGTCTGATGATTTAGTGCATTTAATTAAAAACTTCAGTAAAGTACGATTAAAAATTATATGCAGTCAGAATCTGAAATGTTTGCTAATTGTTAAAGCCAGCATGACAATCCCTGTCAAATGCTACAGTTTTGTAGTGTGCAGCTACTCCGATTTATTTTAGCAAAGTTACTCCAACGAAACACCACTGAAAATTCAAAGAAATATTTGAATGAAGAAAGAAAGCCAAACATGCCTGAAAGCACAAGAACTTCTGTAGAGCACAGATCATGCTGGGACAACATGGATAATTGCACATTCCACAAACTGGTGGAGTCCGTGCCAGTTTGAGTGCATGCTGCCTGCTATTTATGCAAAAACTTAATGTCCTTTCTAATATTTCAATAGATTTTTCAGCCCTTCACTTTCTCTGAAATTGTCATGCTGATGTTATCATTTGCAAAGACAGTTTTGATATTTAATCTGAGAGATGTGGGTGGGGTTGGGGGCGCTTGACTCATCTTTCATATGGTGAGGTTATTAAGCACAGTCATACGCACACTAAAAACACACACTCACACACACGCGCCTCAAGGTTTTTCATCTTTGCTCTTTCTAGGAAAACATCACTACTAATCATGTTTAGAGACTCATTATACCCTTTATGTCCTCAGCTTATGAGTACTCCCCTCTTTTTACACATTCTGTTCGGTTTCATCCTCACCTTCTTTTCATTTTCTGTCACTGTGCAATTCCATGTGAATATGTCGGTGTCTTAAAGTACATACAAGAGTTGATATTCTTTAAGTTTGTGTGCACTGTATACTTATGTAGAACACTAACTCAAGTCCTCTTCTTAGCTTCACATCAACATTGTGGATTACTAGTCATTAAGCCAGCTATTTCTGTGCTATATACTTTTAATCGCTCTTTCAAATGGAACTCAAACATAATAATCCAATGACAACCTTTCATTTTCTAAGAGTAAACATCTCCGACATGGAGAAAATAAATGGTTGATATTCACACTGGCACCCAATTGTGTTATTCACAGTGCATTATTAATGGGTGTTTCAGTTGCAGGGTCTTGAAATATTTTCAGTGTGTAGGCAGAAAGATTAGTAGCAAAAGGGCACTATTCAAGATGCAACACATAGCGGCTGGCCAAAACCCTAACACAGAGTAATAATGCAAGAATTTTTGTCAAGACATGAACATGCGAGTCGTCATAAAAAAAATTAAAAAGGAGCAAAAAAGCAGCAAAAGTAGTTATTGCATCCAAATGCTTCATGACTTGTGGTAGTGTGGGATACTTCTAGAATAAATTACAATAATACATATACACAACAGAACACATGCATAAATCATAACAATGTTTTTAGGTCTGTCATCATGGTTCTGCTGAAATACTCACTGCATGGAGGAGATACATGAAGTATTGTGGTAGCATTTGAGGAGACGCCATCTAAAGTGTATTACATCACATTGCATTAACATAATCATCAATAATCTTGGTTATGCTAACCCACTTTTTAGTTTAGATTTCAAGGATTGGTGAAGACACTGAAAGTTATTGTATTTATAAAGGCTGCATGAAAGGTTACAATAAAATCAGTAATCATTTGCAGAAGAGACAAATAATTACCAAAGCAGTCTAACAAAAAGTGACATTCAATCATTCAAAGTATGAATTCACTGACAGAACGCTGAAAGTACAATAATATGATTCGGAAGAAAAGGCTAGATTTGAACTTCTATTCAGTGAAGTTCATTCAGTCACCACAATCCTTAGTCCTCTCAGGAATAGCAGTGATTGACAAATATCAACATCCTTTGTCTAAACGGTTCAGGTGGTTTTATATCTTTACAAGAGAACTTCTCTCTGAAAGATACAGAATATAGTCGGCTAATTTTTGGAAAAAAGTGTCCCAGTTTTGCGAAATGTGTGTATTTTTAAGTTGATGAGCACCTAAAATGCAAAAAATGGAAACGCACACTTGAGTAAATGAAGGGCAGTCCATTTATTTGGGTTGATCTAAAGTCTAACACAGTAATAGGACTCGGGTGCAGACCAAAAAGACCGCACGAAACCTTTGGGATGAAATGGTCTCGGTACGGTTCCAATTAAATTCCAGAGTTTATGGTGTGAATGTGATCCAACCCTGAAGTGAACCAACTACCAGGTGTATGTTACAAGTTTTAGCTAAAAAACATCCCATAGCCAGGTATACTTTACTGTCAACATGGAATGGAAGGTGCTATAGATGTGCAAACGTCTGTACGGGCAAGCAACTAGCTAAAATAGCTAGCTGAAATGATTAAACCTTCTCCCTGTATTTACTTTTGTTGCTCCTGCCACACTCATTGGCCAGACACAACTGGCCATTGAGTGGGCTGAAAATTCTCTCTTGGTTTGCTTGGAGTTCACTTAGATTTTTCTCTGTGTGAAAACAAACTACAAACTCATCAATTGATTCAGAGCAGAGGAAATGAACTATTGGTGTGAAAACACCCTAGGGAAATCAAGAACACAAGAATACACAAACACAATGAGCATCAAAAAAAGCTAAAAACCCAGAGATCGTGGTTTTATAAGTTCACCTAATTATCCTGACATGAAAATGGTGATTGTGGAGGACTCTGCAAAAAATAAAATAATAATAAAGAATAACTAAAACAGTAGTCCCAGACTAAAATATACAGCAGATTGATACAAGAATTACATACTTTCTGTGTATTATTATTTGTGCTATGTTTTGCCTTTGATGTCATACAATATACGTTGAAACCTGTCATTGCAATTTCATCACCTCTTACTGACAATGCCATCAAATATACCTTTATATCGTAAAGCAGTTCTATAAATTAGTCTTCCTCTGTAGAGAACAATTAAAAGTCTTGAGTAGATGCCATTAAAGATTGCCAATATTTTTAGTCAAGGTCTCATTTGTTTATAGTAATTACACAAGGATGCTGAAGTTAATGTGATCATGATTAATTATTGTTAGGGCATTGTACGAACAAACTTTCACTCTGGCTTGTATCCCAGCTCCACCATTTTTTTAAGGCTTGTTTTCCTCTATGCTTTTCCTGTAATAGGAACTTCCCACTTGTGAAGTGGGTTCAGTCACTCTTAATTTACATTACATATGCCTTGTGTGTCAGGGAGATATATTTTTTGGCTTTGTTCGTATTTTGCACGGTGTCTTCTGCTTCAGCCCCGCTGTTGGCCCACTGGATGCTTTCTGTCAGCTCAAATTAGCTACTGAGAAGAGTTGACATCTAAAGTAGACATTATTCTTCCTCCCCCTTAGCCAGTTTATTAGTCCTCAGTGCCTAGTTTTGTCTCCTTGTTTTTCACCATGTCTCTTCTTTTCACTGTTCATCTTCCCCACAGATAGCTCTTTCAGTAATAGGATCCAGTGTAGGTAGCCTCCTGCTGGGTAAGTGATTTACTACACAACCTGTAAGAAAGAGAAGGTGGCTAACACTCTGCTCCACACCCCTGATCTGCCTTCTGGTTGCTTTCAGGCATTTGTGACATGTTTATTATAGTCCTTGTGTGTTTATTCTTTCTGACTTTTTAAGTGCCTGCTTGCTGACAGTTTTTTTTCCTTCTAATTTCTCTTATTTTTCTCACTCACCTCCTTTACCTCCCACTCCATCTCTCTTTTTCCTGATACATCAGTGTCATCATTCAGTGTACATTTCATCAGTCATCAGTACTGCAGTCTTAGAGTACAGTATATCAGAAGTGCAAGAAAGGAGAAGAAGGTGCAGCTGAGCTTTGCAACAAATAGGAGAAAAGAAAGAGACTGAAAAGAAAAGCAGACAAATGAAACAAAAGGGAAATAAACACCAGGGCGCTAATAGGGAAAACACATCATTTAAGATATTACTGTGAAAACACTGCAGGAGGCAGAGTTGTATTTCATTGTTTTTTAACTGAATATTTTGATTGAGTTCTGCTTAGGATTCTTGGTGTGTATTGTGAGCAATAAAGCCATCCAAATGTACTGAGAGCACAAAACAAAATTTCTTTAAACAAATTTGAAAACAAATAAATATAAATACAAATCATAAATTCTTATATACTCTTTAATTTCTCAGTGTTTATCCCCAAAGTGCTAATAGTTCTGTGTGAGCACACAATTGTGTATAAATAACACATTTACTATTTTTCAGACATGGTTTTCTGTGTCATCTCTACACATTTTCAACTTGTTATGGCGCTGGCACGCACAATGATTATGATGGAGCTGTTTTTTGAGCTACATCCTAACCTGCGTTCTTTTTTTTGCTCAGAGCTGCAATATAATGGTTGTTTTTTGTCAATGAGATATTGTCATAATATTGTCAGTGAGAGGTGAGATCCAAGAAAACTCACCACCTGCTGTGTCCTGAAAATAGAAGAAAAAAGTGATAGGTATTTACCTACAGGTAATTATTACCTGGATTTGTGTTTCTTCTCCATAACTGTTAGAAATATAAACAGACAGCTGTTGTAACCATTACACAGTCAGCAACTCAAACAAAGGAAATGTGACACCTTTATGTTCATTGCTTCTTTCCCTGTCCCCAAGTGGCCAACAAAGGGGACGTTGCAGCTTTAAAACAACACAAATGCAGCATACCTTTGTGCTGCGGTTCACCAACATTTGTGAGGCTTTAATTCTGAAGCAGTTTTAACTTCCTATAGTGTCATTCACTGACATCAGGGACATCAAAGTCTTAAAGCTTATACTTCCAGTCCAGAACTTGAGCTTAATTCACCGTTCTTGTGCAGATATGTACAATTAGTTTAGCAATCAGTAACTTTCTTTTGCGCTGTGTGTGCTAACATGTTTGCATGTCTGTCTCGGTATGATAAATAGATAATAGAGATGACATTATAAACACACAAACAAAGACGCACCTTAACAAGGAGAGGATGCTCACTGATCAGTATTTAGTCTTTCTGCAATTTACATCCATCATGTCAATTTTGTTATTATGCAAATTCGAAGCAGAGTTGTTTTTTTCACTGGAAGCTCAGCAGTAATTTTTTTTTTTACTTGCAGAGCGCATAACTTTGATTATGATTATTAAATTAGGTATTTGGTCTATGACCATGATGATATATGATCATCTACACGATTTGAAAGTCATCCAAAGCTTTATTGAGGTGCACATTGTGATGTGAGGTTGAGTTGAAAACATAAATGAGTAGAATATCTTTTTTAGTTAAACAAATTCTGTCTAGATTTGGTAAAATACGTTTTTCTTTTGAGAAAAGATAAATGTGAATGTGAAAGAAAACCCATAAAATAACAGTGCATGTGTAGGTGTGTTTGTGTTGAATGGTAGTTCTGAACAATCCAGATGCCATTAGTCAGCAAATATTTGTGTGTCTGTATGTGTCTCTAGTGTATCCATGACAAAACATGTGTGCAATGTGTATTTCATGGAAGGTGTTGCTTCATAATGTGCGTACACACTGTTGTGAATGGAGATGCTATTAGCCAGGAAACAGCTCCCACAAGACCCTTTTTAATCAACTGGCCCAATCATTGTTGTGGAAATAATTATAAAAGAGAGAATGGGGGAGAGAGGGAGAGATAAGCCAACAACAAAATAAAGAGCAAAGACAAGCGATGGAAGGAGTGAAAAAACGGATAATTATACAGCTTTTCTCACCAGATGCTGCCTATGGAGACAATATGATGTGCGGATGGAGAGAGCTCACACAACACATGCACACACACGCAGATTGTATTTGTTTGTGTGAATATATCTTTCCAGGGATGAAGCTCATGCTCGGGATTGTCTGTGCTTGAAAGTCATTGTGGGAACCATTTAAATGTGTTCCAGCAAACACTGCAGCCAAGTCACTGAGGAATGACGTCAGTGTCTAACTGTGTCTAAAGTGGGCCACAACGCAGCTGTGTCCATGTGTGTTTTGGCTGTATTTCACTTACTGTAAGGATACAATATATTTAGTCTGTTTACTTGTAAATTTGAATCAAGAATTGCTAATTGCTTTGTGAAATCAAAGAGTAAATTAAAATTCATATTCGTGTGATTGTCCTGGATGATAATAGTCTTCACTCTGCTTCAGTGTGTGTGTATATGTGTGTGTTAATGTAGGTAAAATGTAAAATGAATTATACATCTAGAGAAAATTTCCGATCATATTTCGAGAAAGAAAATTCTTTGATGTGATCTGTGTATATTTGTAACGACATGAATCAGGTAATGCTTAGTTGAGTTTGCACTATTCAACTAGTACATAACAGAAAACACTGAAACTATGTTGGTGTGTGTGTGTGTGTGTTTGTGTTCACAACTATAACTACACACATCAACCTTCTAGTGTAGCAGCAAACAGACTTTGTGTCAGGAAAATGATGCCCTAAGGCTAAAACTGTCACAGTCACCTTCAGCCATGCAAACTGGCATTTTTTCCCCCTCCATTGTAGGTACACTTGTGTGTGTACACAAGCACACACAAAAACAAGCAGAAAAAAAGTCTGTGGTGTTTTTAGTGGGGTTTTTCTGTGCTTTTCTGCATGCCATGACCACTTCTGAATGCTAACGCCTTTCAGCAGATGAAAGGCTGTTTTCATGATTTAGTGGCAGCGTGTGTAGCTCCAGGTACTCATGTGTGTCCTTTGGATTCTGCAAATATCTTTTTATCATTTATTTAGAGATACGACAACATGGAGCACTAAACAGCATCATGCACATTTTACTTGAGAACTCAAAGTTCCAGAAATAGAGAGAGGAAAAAAGAGATTAATACTACATTTTTGCGGCACTTGTTACATTTTTGCTAGATTTTACATTTAAGTGCAATTTTGGCTCCTGTAGATTGTGTTTTCTTTTATGCCCAAATGCTTATAATTTAAGACTTTATTTATTTATCAGCTCTTTTGTTCGTGGGTACATAATATAGACTGTATAGACTGTATATAAAAAATGGATGTATCCACATTCAGCTGCTATTTCACTTTATTTTTTTGTGACATTTAGGCTTAAAGGATCTGCTCCCTATTCTTCCTTCCTGTCTTAAAGCAACATCCAGTCCCACGTATGCGTACTCAAGCATTATTTTTCCCTTTTTTTCTTTTTGTTTATACGGGCCATGAAATATAATCTTTCTGTATTATTTCTACAGAACACAAGATATAAATCTGAAAGGAGACAGAAAAAATAAAGTACAAGTTTTGCAAGCCTCAGAGCATGTTTTCCACCCTCCACTGACCACAAAGAGAGTCATCTTTTTTGCCCCTTGTTAAGCTCACATATACCGGGCTCACCTATATTTGTTTCTCTTGCAAATGCAAGTACAGTTTCCTTTTTTAATGGTCCCTCTGAACTACCTTGTTAGGAGAGCGGGTTTTTTCTTCTTTTTTTTACAGAGAGGACAGTGAAGGTTTAAGAGAGACAGAACCTGGAAACAGTAAAGCACACGAGCCACATATATAAATTAATCGTTTGCCAGCAGCTACAGAGGTGTGAAGAAACTTCAGTACACCACGAGTGTCTCTTTTCCCTCCCTGCAATAAATACTGTTTGCTGTTTGCATGTCCCTCTGTCCTATATGAGGAACTCTTTTTCCACCCCTACGTAAAATGACCTTTGCTTCTCGTAGCTGAGGTGTATTCCATGTGATATGCATATGGCTCAGTTACCTTCAAATGCATCAATAAGCACAATCTGTACTTTCCATTTCCCTCTTTTTTTTGTTCTCTCCCTTTCTATACCGTTCACTCTCTGCTTCCTCTCAAGTCTGTGAATGCTGAATATGCAGGCAAGCAAGCAGACAGAATGCCTCCTTTGTGATAACCTCTAGGCATATTTCTCTGTATAAACAATATCCCAGTGTCTGTGTTTCTTATATATTATCATTATCCTGCAAAAAGCACAGGTCTGAAAAGTTAGAACTTTTAGCGACTGAGAAAGAAGTTAGAAAAGTTTTGCACAAAGTTTTATGCCTGTGAGATAATTCACAACTGTGGTAGTTTGACTCTTTATTTATTGTTTCTTTTTCTGTGGATACTCTCACACTGAAGGTGAGATTTTAAACCTGTAGACTATGTCCCGATTCAGTAGTTTTTGTAAAGTCAAACAAAACAAAACAAAAAAAAATAGTACTCTACATAAAAAAATTACTTTTCATATTTTGTACTGAAATGAAATGAACTGAATGTTCTTCTTTTTCTATCAGCTGCCTCTTATGTAAGTGCTACTTGCACTTGAAAGTGCTGTTCTGCTTATTTTATTGTGCATTCTCATGTTAACAATAGCCAACGTGGGAATATGTGGGAATAATACCGGTGACCTCAAAGCTACCTTAAACACTTTCCAACAGTTTCCAACAGTTCTTGGGTCTGTCACATGATAATGACAGGTAGCATGCTTAAGATGGTCATCTCAAACACACAGCTCTGGCTGTGACACTGGCTGTTTAACCATTTTGTGTGCAAGAGGGCAGCTAATCACAAGAAACCTGGCAAACAGGGAGGGTGGTATGAAATTATTGTTTTTATCATAAGTCACATGTGATAAGTCCACAGGGTGGCCTTAAAGGGCTAAAACAGCTTGTTTCAAACAGCAGATGGCCTGTGCCAAGGCCCAGAAAAAGATAAATAAAGACTGTTATAAACTAATTATAGCTATAATTATTATTATAATTTTGTCTATAGCTAGTGTTTTGTGGATGCATGTCTCTCAGCGTTAGTCCTGTGATGGATTTTCAGCCTGTCCAGACTGAAGCCATTCTCTCACACTGTGGCAGTACTCTCTACCCTACTACCCTAAATAAACTTTGGTTTATTTGAAGTTTATTTGATGGTTTATTTCCAATCTTTATGCACTACAGGCTCATTGTTTGTTTGTTTGTTTTTCTTTTAATAATTGTGATCTAACTGGGACATAGCTTTGGTCTTATTTGACATTGGATATCAATCCAGCAGTCTGGCTTGTACCCAAAATTATTAAATGCTGTCATACTAATGTCAGAAATAAACAACATATTTTCTGCCGGGCTCTGATAACTTGCAAGTCAATTAAAAATCCCATCATGTCGCAGCTTGCTCACTAGCAGGAAGCAGAACAGCTGAGCGGTGAGAGCGACTGCTCTGTAAACAAAAGGTCACCAGCTTGCGCACATTAACAATCATGTATCCTGCCTCTGATTAAAAGGGCAAGAATAGCTGCAAAGTGCAGTGTCAGCCAAATTTGTCCAGTATTGAATTATGTAAATTAAAATTACCTGTCGCTACATGCACAGTGCAGGCAAATATTGACTCTACAAAGGTTTGTTTTAGTGTGATAAAATTAAACCCTGAGCAGTGTTAAATCACTGAAACACAAACATATATTCAGTGTTATCACAGCAGTCTAACATGACATTCATGATATTTACATATGGAAAACACACACACACACACACACACACACCTGTGTCCTGTATTTGGTCTCAAAACTACTGTCATTTCTCTGCTCCTCCATGATGACGTACATTAAGGCACAGATGAAATATGTCTGTATATGATTCTCTGTCTTCCAGTCTGCTGGTGTTTTCTCTTACCATCCTTCAGTTCCCATTGAGGCATCTCTGCATCATCAACCCAAAGACGGCCCTCATTTTAATATGTATAACAATGACCCAACCTTTAGAGTGAAAAAATAACCCTTCTGATGCTGCACATTGTACTGCTCCACAAAATCCAGGTAATAGGATTTTGTGGAGAAGACAGTTTTGCCATCATACTTTGATTTGTACAACCATTCCACCTTTTATTGCATCTATATGGAACAATGTGTGCAGTAGACCTTTAGCCTTTCTTAGCATGTTTTCTTGGCACAATCTACACATACAAATTACTGAAATAATAAAGTTTAGCCCTCTGAGGTCTACGTTATCATATGTGCTAACCCTATGTGCTAAACCTAACCATAACCTTACCCCACACTTTGGTTGAGCAACACCAACCATTGCCAGCAAATGGTGCCTGAATCCCAAATATTGTGTTACATAGTTATCTTAAAAGTCTCTGATCTATATTTGTGGTGCATCAAACTATCAATAAATTGTTAGGATTAAAAACTTGTCGACACAAGTTAAAATAGAGATTCAGTGAGTAAATCGGCCATGTGATTAGGACTCACCAGCACGTCTGTTGACTCCAGAGGGCTAAGGTAAGAGAAGGAGAAGAAAAATCCATAACAGAGAGAAAATCTATATAGGAAGGAGGCTGGGATGAGCTAATGTGTCCTCAATACTGGACTTCAACATGAAAAACCGGTTAACTAATATTGACATTGGTTAACCAATATTATTTTCAATCACAATTTTTCCATAGCCATGCCCACAAGTTGATAAATGATACCAGTGAATGTGAAAACAAAGGGCCACTATCCCCCATTTCAAATTAAAAGACAATTTGGGGACTTTTTTGCATTTATAATTTTCTTAAAGCCACCAAAACCACAAACATACCTGTTCAGAGAGTTGATTAAGCTTAAGTCACACTACACAGAGAACTACTAGCTAAGCTTGTCTTTGTCAGCATTTTAAGTACCTTTGTGTTGACTTCGTTTTTCAGCCCCAGTGGTTGCCACTTAACTCGATATCAATGAACATTTATCTTTCTTTTACTTTAAACTATACCACAACTTTTAAAGGCTTCATTTTCAGTTTGTTTTTAGTGATGATTTAGTCCAGTTTTGTCTCACTCATTGTGTCCAACAAATGTGTTACTTTATTGATGAGTCTTGAGGATTTATTTTTCAACAGCAAAAAGAAAAATGACAAAAAAAGTTCTTGAAAAATGTTTTATTTACATGCCTATGACTTTGCTGATGTAAAACAACATGGCATCTCTTCTCTCTGGCTACTATTGACTGCTGTGACCACATGTCTTTCAAAGTTCCCCTCTCCATAGGCTAGGTCATATGCACACTTCTCTCTAAATGCCTCCTGAGTTTCCTTCTTCTTTCCTTCCTTCCATCTATCTATCCATCCATCTTTTACCAGCTGCATTTCCTGTGTGACCTTGCCACAGTGAGCAGCCTGTCAGCTTTACAGTGACCTCCTGCTATTACACACAGATGTCATATTGACACTTAGTTAAAGAAAAAAAAAAAAACATTAAAATGCACATAACTGAGACACTGAACAACTACCGATCTTGCATCCATCTACTCCAAATGACCTTTTAAACTCACATGTGTGCAGTGACACACACTCATCCCCTTTCACATGTACTCCACTTCACTTCACTTCCCCAGCCCACATACACACACACTTACAATGACCTGATCCTCTGTCCCACGGGAATACAGAGTGTTCCTGTTTATCTTCCGCTTTGTTGAGCTCTTTTGAAGTAAACAGGAGGTGGAGTGGGGAAGGCAGGTGTGGTTGGTTGAGAGGTGGGCATTTTTTTGTAATCTTTTCATCAAGTCATAAAGAAAATTTTCAGTTCAGTTCTAGAGCAAGACTTTATTTAGCTTTTATTCTTCTCTGACACAGGGGAGTTTAAATGAAAAAGAATCTCCACTGCAATCTCCTGGTGTGTAGTTGGACACCCTTAAGTCACTTTTTTGTGACCTGCAGAAGACTTCCACCAAGTCTTCCAGCCTGCGATGCTGAAGGTCCAAATACCCAGTCCTCTGCTTTTACCTAACCCTTAGCCCCCATGACCCTAATACCTGTCCCTGTGGGTGGTGGACCTACAGCGTGGTAGATTCACATCATCTTTTCCAGACTTCAACACAAGCGTTGCCACCAGACGTGAGCCTTAAAGCCCCCTTCCTGGTCAAGGCTCAAAGAGAGGGCTTCCATCTCCAACTCCTGGGAGGTTAACGACCTTTAAAATCTAAACTTTATTAGGTTTTTCTGAACTGCTCTTTGTCTAGTACCAGATGTAACCATTTTGCCTTGGGAGACGCTACTAGGGTTATTGCCCTGTGGGAGTGGACCCAAAAGCAGACTCAATGGACAGTTAGGTAGTGATTTCAACAAAGCTTTATTTAGATAGTGACATGAACCATAGGTGTGAGAACATGGCAAGAGTTCAAAGGCCTAGTTACCATCGTGAGGTATCCGACAAATGGGTGAAGAATGGCAGTTTGAGCTGGTCTTAAGAATTGTAGATTGCTGCTGATGGATGGATAGTAGAATTGGAAAGTATGACTGAAATAACCCTGCTTAGCCTTCCTCCACCATGACCCAGCTTCAGATAAGTGGAGGGCAATGAATGAATGGAAAGATCTATTCGGCTAACCATAAAAATCAATTTATATACTTATGAAAACAAAATACCAACAAACATTTTCAGTAAAGGTACAACACACACACAGAAATGGTAAAAATACTAAGTGCTCTCTGTGATGCTTGGATGTTATATTTTTTGATCGTTTTTGACACTTTAACACAGGGAAAGTGTGACAAGTTAAAAGAACAACAAACTCATGGTTTTAGTATTTATATTTTTTTATTTATTTAAAGAGATCACACAGGTACAGCACATGTTTTATAAGATATGTTTAGAAAATTATTTAAGAAAAGTAAAAACTCTGGCTACATGTTGAGAGTTACTAAAAAGAATTATCGGGAAAAAAAGGAATATGGTAATACTATTCAGAGTACCAGAAGAACGTGTATCTTAGAAAGTTTTGCAGTGTGTAAGCGAAATCCCACCAATGGGGTTAAATGCAGCCTGTGGTAGAGCTGAGTCCTGCTGCCATTTTGTGTATTTAAATGTGTACGAATGTAAACCCATTTCACCTAGTTAATTGTAAATTAACTAGGTGAACATCACAAACACAAGCTTGAAGCTTATTATTTTCTAATATATTTTAGTGATGTAACCTTTCACTGCCAACAAAGACACATATTCACAGCACCAATTACCATTTATCATTAACTATTAAAGTGGTCACTAAAAATCACTGTTATCAGATGTTCAAAACAGTTTTCTTCCTCATTTTAATCTAGTTTTACCATTGTTTTTGATGTTTCAGTGATTTGGGGGATTTGTATTATTTATTCTGTTATACTCTACTCCATTTGCTTCTTGCAGAGTTTCGTTACACAAAATATCAATGTACAAAATAACAAGTGTCTTTAAATGGCTTTCTCCCAAGGCCACACGGTGGTTGTAGATGGTAATGAATTCAAATCAGTGTACTGCTGGTGAACAGAAAGTGCAATAATGAGGCAACCTGTATGAAACCTTACAACAAAAGCAGTAACCCAGCTTCAGTCATCAGTCCTCTAACCTGGGGCAATGCCTTTCAACTTCCTCAGAGGTGAATTCTTACATAATCCTCCTTCCAGCAGAATCCAACAGTCTTCATTATGGTCAGAATGAACAAGAGAAGTGCGAGAAAAAAACTGGATCATTTGTTGATCAGCAGTCATGCTTTTTGCCAGAAAGTAGTTCACATGTCTGATGCTTTCTTACAAATTTTATTCTTACGTTTTGTGGGTGTAGATCATTTTGTTGCTTTTAGCAAAACAACCATCATACTGGTTCAGAAAATATCTTTGCAGCAGTTAATGTATGTCATACCACTTTGATTAGACTTTCATGGTTCCTAGTAGGAGTCTGAATACGACCACTCCCTGATTTTTTTTCTCCACTGTGTTAACCTTGTGACTTTTCTGGAAAAATATATTAGCATTTACATGAACAAGAGTATGGCGCACATTTTTGTGGACATTTATGGTTTCCTGAGGGTAAATACTATAGACTTTAGTAAATTGATTGATGTCAGTGAGGTTGATGTGGGATTTTAATGCCTTGCTAACTATTCTCTGCTACGGAATTGTATTTTCTTCAAGTCCATTTCCATGTGTAGAACTGCACCACTTCCAGCGCTTTGATCACTCTGTGGAAGACATGTTCTATGGTGAATTGTATACAATGAGTCAGGGATCAGGGAGAGTGCTAACAGAGCTAGCGTCCAGAGAGGAGGACGGTTGAGGTCTTTAGCACAATGCCTTAAAGAGGGGGTGGAAAAAACTGTGTGAAATAATCCAAATTGAATTTGTACAAAGACCTCCTGAGTTGTGTTAGCGTTATGGGTAGATTTGTTGAATATTTTGATCATGTCTCCCTTAGAATAGAATAGAATAATCCTTTAATTGTCCCACAAGGGGAAATTTGATCCACATCACCCTTCAGGTCCCACGGTTTCTGGATTTTTCCAGAAAAGAAAAAGTGAACTTCTCTGGAACTTTTTCCCATATCAGCTTCACAACGTCCAGTCATTGGAATCCTTCAGAAAAATTCTCAAAACCTACCTCTTCCAGGCTTTTTGTTAATTTATGCTCTTTTGCAAAGGGTCCTTGGGTTTCTTGGAAGGCACTATAAAATCTAAGCTATTATTATGATTAGATTTACACTTTTTAATCTAGTAGAACTTCAATGTAACAAGTAATGAATGTACAATTTTACATATGAAAATGCAATATTGACAAATCATTGCTTTAATTTATTCACTTTCCTATATTCTGGTTCCTTTTCACCTGTTCTGGACCAACCATTCTTTTTATTACCGACATATCTATGTGACCAGCTGGTGTTCTTACACAACGAGACAGCCACGCTGAGCTGCTCTGAGCTCCTCAATATATTTTTCACATGTTCAGCCCACCCACTGTAGTTTGACAGTGTCCTTGAGTTTTATTCAGTTAATTTCTATCTATAACCTTCTGTAGTGTATCTAAGTGTCTATGTTGCCACTGGCACAAACATATTAGAGCTCTTTTTTATTGTCATTATGACACGTCCACTTGAAAAACAAAAAGCCCAGGGTATTTACAGTCGTTTATTCAACACATAACACTGGTAAGCATGTGTCCACATATGCTTTCATCTTGCAGCAACAGAGACACTCTCACAGGGCTCACAGCTTTACCAGCATGAAGTGGAATTCTCTTCCTCAGAGAGGTCTGCAGAAGGTCACATGTGCAATCCAAGTGCAGCCAAACAGAAGCTGTCTTTAGTGTCAGCCAGTAAAACTGTTGGTAGTGTTGCCATAGGCTGAAAAGACATAACTGTTACCCCTTATCAAAACAGGCAGGTGCTCACAGCTTGTCAAAAACTCATTTTTTTTAGTTGAAAGCCTACAGGCAGGTCCACATAGCCTTTATGGCAATTATGCTAGCAAACAGTGCCTAATCACCCTAAATGTGGGTTTTATGTGAGATCTTATTCTACTTTGTTCCAGTTGATTTTGAAGAGCTTTACAGCTGGGTCTGTGTCATTGTCCACCAACCCCACAGACAAAATAAACAATAAATGTAATAAATGTTAGAAGTAATCCTGATGCCCTATAATACTGCTTACATATTTAAACGCTACTTCCAGTTGCCCTCTTATTCACAAGGGGTAAACACAGCTGGTAGCCCCACATGTTTGATTTGACAGATTTATTTATTTATTTTTTACATCGGATGCCCTTCCTGACACATCCCAAAGGAATATTTGTCTTCTCCTGAGATTGAACCAGGGACCTTTGACTTTACACATTTTTAAACCACATAACACTCAAGTTGATCCCAAACCATACAAAGGCACACGTCTGGCTGTAAACACAGAAGCCCATCCGCCTGCTCTTCAAACCTGTTGTTTACTACGGGTAGACAGTCATAAGAAATGTGGCTTATAAAGAGCAAAGCAGATAATACTGCTTGTTTCATATAGTGAGTGAACTGAAGGGCTACATAAAGGCTCAATCTGACATAAATAAGAATTATTTTTGACTGTAAATAATACAATGCAACTTTAGTAGACTCAAAGAAAAAAGTGTGGAGTTTGAAATGAGCATAGAAGGTCGTTAAATGTAATAAGCTTTCAGGAAGATGTCAAAAGTATAAACTTCTCAAAATACCATGAATGCTCAGTCCTTAAAAAACAAAAGTTTGGCCTTGAGTGAGTCTGGGCTGTGTTTCCCTGAAAGTAATTTACAGAAACAAAAATGATTCCAGCTGTGTTGCATAAATGATTATCATCCTTAAACTGCTGATAAAATTGAAGGTTTTAGAGTCCTTACCTCTGCTCATGGATGAACTGCAAACAGGAACAATTTTCTGAAGGAGCTTTATATTGAAGGATAAATGGAAGTCTCTACAATTCTGAACTAAAAATCTCACTGATCAGAAAATCTATGAGTAGCACTTGATGTCTCTTCCTGATAAAAGGGACATTTATCGCAGAACCAGCCTCAAGGAGTGGTAGACATCTGCTGTGACTGGTGAGAGATGAGGGGAATAAGACCAAAAAGAGGAGCATAGAGAAACCACAGAAAACACGCACACTCACAAAAAAAAAAGTCGTGACATGTATCTGGCTGTTTCCTGCAGACAGTTTGATCGTGGCTGTGAAGGTTTATATATTTTAAATAATATAAAATAGACTGTACCTTACAGTGGTGTAGTTCAGTTAATTAGAAACATATAGTGAACCAAAGATTTGTTTGCCAGTAAGGAAGTACCTCGGGTGCCCAAAACAAGGAGCTTACAGGTGAAGTAAATAACAGTGTCTCTTCATCATGGCACCTGTTAGTGGGTGGGATATATTAGGGAGCAAGTAAACATTTTGTCCTGAAATTTGATGTGTTAGAAGAAGGAAAAGTGGGGAAGTCTAAGGATTTGAGCGAGTTTGACAAGGGCCAAACTATTATGGGTAGACAAATGGGGCAGAGCATCTCTAAAACTGCAGTTGTTGTGGGGTGTTCCTGGTTCCTGGTCAGTATCAAAGGTAATCCAAGGGAGGAATAGTGGGGAAGTAGCGACAGGGTCATCGAGGGCCAAGACTCACTGATGCATTTGGGAAGAGAAGGCTTTTCCATGTGGTCCAGTCCAACAGACAAGCTACTGTACCTCCAATTGCTGGAAACGTTAATGCTGGTTCTGATAGAAAGATGTCAGAATACACGGTGCATTACAGTTTGTTGTCTGCATAGCTGCAGACAACAAACTGTTTTCCAGATCAAAGTTGACATGACAGAGAATATTAAAGTCCATGTGGTTCTGTGGCTATCCTTAATCCCTAACCCTGGGAATTTACTGGAAGAGCATATTGCAGGTCCTGATTGCTACATATGTGAATATAGGAGGCTGGGAATATAGAAATCGTTGTCATGTTCCCATAATGTTAGAGCATTAAAACACGCTGTGCATTCCAGTTACTAATCTACTATTTATGATTTATGTGCCATATAAATCATAGGATCCCCATAGGGACATGACCTTTGCATGTGTCTGATATGAGAATGTATCTCAGCATTTTGTTGGTGACAAATCCACAGGCACTTCTTAATTTACAAGTCTTTTGTATCTCGTTTAGAGCCATTCATCATTTAGTTGTAAGAACAAGCTGTGCATTCAAAGCTTTAATGTGGTCAGCTGCATCTGTTTAGAGAGAGCATATACCTAGTGGTCAGTGGTAAATTATTTAAACTCTATAATATCTAAAGGGATAGATACATACAGAGACAACTGTCTTGTGTATTTAATTTGTTCACAGGCCTGATGCGCTGACATTTTTGCCATGATACTTGAAGTTGATTTTAAGGCCACATAGGTGGAATTAAAATGATAAAGACAATTCAGGTAACACTGCGACTAGTAAAAACAGTAAAAACAGAAATAAATTGAGTACCTTGCAACATAAGTTTTGACTTTTCCAGCTCTTTCATACCCAAAAATAGTGATATGACCTTGTAAGATGGAGTAATAATTAGATTTCACTGCCTTGCGCTCCTTTTGTAAAAAACCTCAAGACAGATTCACTTCTCTGAGGTCGGTTTTATTTAAACTCCCAAGGCATTAGAAGAGCCACCAACAGAGAAGCATGAGAAATATATTCTGGTTGGCTCTGTGGGTACAGTGCCAGCCTTGAACATGTGAAACTATGATTCTGAGTCTGGCTGGATTTTGTACATGTATTCCGTTACTCCCCAACACTGTTCACAGAGAATGAGATCATTAGAGCTTACCTTTGGTGTGTTTAATGGACCAAATGCCATCAAATGGAACAATTTAAAGCAGACCTATTATGCTTTTCCTTATTTTCAGTATGTATGTATATATATGTATGTATGTATGTATATGTATGTATGTATGTATGTATATATATATATATATGCACCTCTCAAGAACTAGGAAACGGGCAGGGAAAATCATCACAGACCCCTCACACCCTGGACACAGACTTTTTGACCTGCTGCCCTCTGGCAGACGGTATAGAAGCCTGCAGACCAGGACCACCCGACACAGGAACAGTTTCTTTCCCCTCGCCATCTCCCTCCTAAACAGTTGAACTGTCACACTGCTCCCACTGCCAGACTGCAACTGCACCTTATGTACATTCTGTGGTATTCATTTCACTTCATTTCATTCCTGTCATCCTGTATTTTATGTATATAAGATTTAGATTGGTTATTTATGGTTGGTTTACACAGCTTGTGTAGGTTTGTGTATGTATGTGT
>VUQG01001397.1:0-11878 GCA_015106755.1 Etia nguti | reverse complement strand
TCCCCCCCCCCCCCCGTATTTGCTTGGGTCTCACTGGCATTTTTTAATTTTACTAAGAAATGCCAATCAACTAAATTTACATTCTTGGACTTATTACATTTTATTTAAACAAAGCAGTGAAGCCAAGCCTGACATTGCCTTATGTATAAAACTAACTTCCAGTCTGATCCTCAGAGTGCCTGTGAATACAGATTATTCATTTAACATTAGTATCAGATCTGTACTTGACATTGAAAAATGCATGAAGCCAAGAGATCTGTGTCGTATCAGAGCTGGGAAAAGTTGCATTGGTGCATGGTTAGAAAGCTGTAGTTGCTGCCAAGGTGTCAAAAATCTTGCAAATAAAGCTGTTAAGAACCCCCGCGACCTCTGCACATTTAGACTGTAGTCTCGTGGATTATAAAATTTCCTAGGGGCAAAACTTGAATTTAAATTAGTCCATCTGAAAATCCGGTATTGCTAAAAGCTTTATAAATTTTTTTATTGATATCACCTCATTCCCCTGACATTTATAATAATGAGATCAATGAGGTTAGCAGCCTTCTAAGCTGTGCTTTGTATGTAAGCTTAGTATGACAAGTTTGAGCTCGTTCGGTTTAGAGGCTTTGGATGCGATCTTGACACACCTTATTTTGCAGAAACTACTTTTGAATACTGAAGAGCCTGGTACAAATGTATTAAGCTTAAACAATTGATATACAAAAAAAAAGGTTTAACATGAAGAATGCAGCTTTTGAAAGTGACTGGACAAACTCATGTAGAGAGTGGACATCTCGCAGGTATACAGCAGTGCTACAGAACGGTGCTGCTTTTAGCTAAAGACATTTCTGGCAGACTGCAGCGAGACGCAAGCTTTTTTTTCTGTATGTCACTGCATGGTATTAATATAATTACTCATCTGCTTGGTATGCTTGTCTGTTCAAAAAGCAGAAGTGATGATCAAACCAGTTTTACCATGCACTTGCTTCCTAATTGTTTGAAAAGAGTCAATTACAAATGTAAGCAAATAATTTCTCACAAAGACACGCCATCATTTTCACATTGTCAGCTGTGAGAGGCAGTGTCCTAACACTGAAGTGGGGGGAAAAAAACAAAACAAAACAGTCCAGATTGAATAACTTTGTTCATCATTACTTTTGCCAGAACTGACTTTTTAAAGCAAATCCATTCCATTTTTGGACTCTTCTAGAGCAATTCTGCATTATTCACACTTGGGGGGTCGGGGCGTTATTTAGCTTATACTGAACTTCTGCCTTAGGCTGCTGTAGCACCTGACTCTTTAAGATTACCCTTTAAGCCAGCTTTCTTCTAACTGGCTGCAAACACAGAAAAAATACAGTAATAGTTACATCTCCCCTCACTAACATCATACTGAGGAAAGAGAAGAAAAACTGTCTGAAACTGACCCACGCCCCATTTTTACAAGTGTATATGACACAATATAATTTTCTCTTATGCATACTATAGTTATTCTTATGAATCCAGCTTTTTGATTCATCTTTCTAAAATATTCAATACAGACTGAAGGGATTTTAAAAATAAAAGCCTTTTTAGAGGCAAATTAATACACTGATTTCTCTCAACTGCACCAAGACACTCCATTAGACAGTCACAACTGGCCTTGATTGTATCATGGTCTAGATATAAAACCACGAAAGGCTACATTAGGTTTTAGGGTATCGGCTGCTTTTCCCATCCTCATTTTTACTGGCATTCATCAGTGTAATGATACTTGGCTTGAGACCAGCGATTTGCCTTCAACCACATTGGCTTCAGTGAATTAATTAGGAGAAATGTTAACTGCTAAATTTACAGTCTGCTTCCATGTCAGATTTGACATGTAAATGAGCAAAGCACCCAAAGGCCCAGGCTTCTCCTGCTGATCTGAACAGCGCCCCACAGCAGAAGGCTGTTTGCTCTGGGCAGATCTTCAGTGTGTGTCTGTGTGGGTGAAGTTATGCGAGTGTGGAGGAGGGAGCTGAGAGAAAAGATTGTGATGCTCAGTTGAGCACAGTATTAGACATAAAATCAAGAAAAATATTCAATATCTTGTCATACTTACTGCATCATAACCACTATGTTGTGAACTTTAATCGTTGGTAAGGTGCAGTAGTCACTGAAAGAGAGACAAGTAAGATTAAACATAACAATGATCCGAGTGTAAATGCCTTATTAAAAGGATTTCAAATAAGATACTCACAACATATAACTCAATTCATCAGCGATGATGGTGGGGACCATGTAATCAATCTGTGAACACAATTCAGAGAGAAAAGATATTAGATCTAAAAATTCATTTTCTTCCACTTATCCAGCGGGGGGCTGGGGTCTATCCCAGCTGTTACAGAGGAAAACCAGGGTGCACCCCGGACAGGTCGCCAGTCTATCACAGAGCTAACAAAGAGATCACATTCACGCTCACACTCACAGCTATGGCTATTTAGACTTGCCTGTCAACCTAAACCTATGCATATTTTTGGACTGTGAGAGGAAGCTAGAGTATCTGGAGAGAAACCACACAAGCACAGAGAGAACATGCAAACTGCACACAGAAAAGCCCCAGCTGGACATGTTTCAAATCCACAAGGAAAATAAAGAAAGTCAAGAAAAAAAAACTGCGAGGGTTACTTTGTGCCCAGTGGTACATTTTTAGGGCTCACTGAGCAAAGTGATCAAGACAATCTCCAAACTCCAGTGCAACATTATAATACTGACACTGGGGTGCAGAAAAATGGTAACCTCCTACATGGCCGTGGTATATTTATAAGAACACCAATGATGTAGTGATTTTAATGATTTAGTTTTTTTTTTTAATTAGAAAAACAAACAAAGCCGACTGATGCACAAATTCCATTTATGCATAATAAAGTTTGAGGTCAGTGCAAATCACGTGAGTTTCCTGAGAGAAAAAGCCACATGATATTTGATTCAAGAGGATTTCAACATTTAGGAGAACCTAGATTTTATTGGAGAAAATATGTGAGAAGAAGTGCTCTCCGTGTGTAAACAAAGAAAAAGTATATCAACCTACCTGCTGTTCATCCAGTGGTATGATCACTGTGCTGTTGCTAAGCCTGGCCTTCCCTATCACCGTCTTGGAGAACTGCACTTGGGCTGTGATGTTGGTCACAGTTATAGCATAGTAGTTATTGTTGGTGATGTTTAGAGTGTTCTAGAGAAAAGAAGGTGGTTAATATGGCAAACTTGTTAGCAAGCATTATTGATTTAGAGCTGTCCATGGTCATTGCCTGTCTAAGCATGCTAGCATCAATTTAAATATTTAAAAAAATGTGTAATTCAAAAATTAAGAATTAAACCATGCTGTATTCTAATGATGCAATACTATCAGTAAATTCCGTTAGATTATTAATAAAGTTTTATTTTAAGTGCGGTGCAGGAGACCTTACTACACAAACTTACTGTAAGGTTGAGATAGACAATTCGTTTGTCATGGTCATAAGAGACATAGGCAGACTTCACTCCCACATAGGAGACATCAATGGAGCGAGGGAATAGGAAGAAAACTGCCAGGCCAGACAGCAGCAGGCACAGAGCGACTGATATTGTGACATACAGCTTTCTGCAGGAGATTGAAAGGAGAAGTCAAAAGCTGAAACCAGCTGTTGGCTTCAAAGTCTGTCGTGCTGCTGTGTGTTCATTTTGTTTCATCACACGCACAGCTAAGGCACTTAATCTATAAAAAGAGCACACAATGCAGACTTACGTCCTGCTTGGTCTGAGCCTTTGGTCGCTGTATGGAATCAGAGCCACAAGCTGATTCTCTTGACCTGTTGAATGAGTTAACAAAAAAAAAAAAAATGTAAATGCTGGAATCGATTTTGCATCACTGCTTTAAAACTACATCCAAAAGAGAATCTTCGCTTAGTTGATTTATCTTACTTAAAATTGCAATTTTCAGGTCTTGACTAGATTTCTAATAGTGGCACCTAAGTAATTAAACCACCTCTTTGAAATAGGGCATATCAAATGGGAGACAACTTGATAATATCAATAAACTCATTTAGATCAGTATATTCCTCTCGATCCAGAAAACTTGGCCTTGGCAGAAATGTGCAGTCTTGAGTTGAAGTCATGCACTGCGTTCCAGATCTGGTTTAAAGTAAACTGGGATAACTGATAAGCAAGTGCAGGTCAAGCAAGTTTTAATAGTTGCAAAGAAAAAGAACTGTGGTCTTAAGAACATAACTACCAAATGCATAAAATATTTAGCTTTTGCTAGACAAGGTTTTTCATGTGTTTTTTTACTTTAAGTTATAGCAATTTTTGTAAGCAATATTTCCATTTTTGTCCTTGCTTTTCTTACTGGTTGGAAATTGAGGCCACATGTGGAAAAGGCGAGCAACACTTGCATAAAAATGTGCAAGCAGTTGGTTTGCATGTTTCCTTATAATGCAGAGCTGTCAGTCAAACATGATAAAACCAAATGCATACAGCATTCATTAAGCCATTACTAAAGGTTTATAATAAATTAGGATGGTATTCTTGTAAATTTCAACTTGATTCATGGGTATTTTGTACAGATGGGTGCTTTGATATCTCTGCTTTTAAAAAACACTCTTGACAGTTAAACAGTTAACAGCTTTAAGTTTTACCACGAGGGATTCTGCCAGTGCCCTGGCATGTGGGGCAGGTAACACTGTCCCGCCCAGTGAACTCCACATAGGGGAACTGAGACACATCTCCATTCTTTCCATCCTCTTCTGTGTGACTCCCCCCATACTCCGTCAGAGCGTCTTGACTCTCGTCTTTGTGCTTAGCTAAGAGTGACTGGGTCTTGCCCATAGCTGCAGCTGTCTGTAATCAGCAGAAAAAAAGAACATACAGAGAGAGGAACTTCCGCACAAGTTCAGCACGCCATGCTGACTAACCACATGCCAGAGAGCCATTTGGATGTAAAATTAGATCTGGATGTATCCCAGTAAACACTTCCCAGGAAAACAAACTTCATCACAAAAGTCTCTTGTAAATCTGTTGGAATTCAAACACAGACTCTATTCTTCTCTATTTTTCAATGTTGTATAAAATACATTTAACTAACACATTTGTAAGTTAAATATTTAGACCAGTCTCACGGCAAAATGTGACAGGAATGAAAAAGCAATTGAATTGTTCATGGTCAAGGAGACGAACTGTCACGTTCTTTTCTCGACCGTCAGCACAACTTTACTGTCACAGTGACAACCAAGGAAACAGAGTTTTAAAAGAAGTGAGAACTGCTGTATTTGAACTCGAACCAGCCTTTTTCCTAAATCTAATGAGTAATTTATAATACCCAACCCTAAATGAGTACTTTCTAATAGATACTAATACATAGATAATAATCCGATCAAAATGATACAACTGAAGTATAAAAGTCTTTCCTGTCGGGGGGAGGAGGGGACGGGAGTTGGTGCAAACTACGGTGTCTACCACCTACCTCTCCAACCTCTAAATACTGAGCTATTTGCCTTTTTTAAAGTATAAAATATTAATTAGTATAGACTGAAACAAACTCAGTACATGAAACCGTTGAGATAGTAAATTGCACAAGCCTCAGGTTAAGCTTGTTTTGGACTACAGCGGAAAATCTATGCCGTAACTGGAAACTCCTTTTAACCCATACACCGCAAGTGACCACGCCATTCAAGTTGTTATGGGCTTTGTCGACATGACGTGTAGTTACATTTCTCACTAGGCGCACATCAGGTTACATAGAAGGTTATGACAAAGGTTTAAAATGGGTTGCTGGTCAGGATGCAACATAGACACAATATAGTTAAAACATAGATTTCCCACTGAAGCATAGTTCACACATTACCTTTCAGTTATTTATAAATTGCTTTTAAGGACACAGACTTTCTAGTCATTTTTAAAGTAGTCCTGAGCAATAATCCTCCAGGCTTTCAAAGTCTTTCTTTGGACATTGGCCAGTCCTTGCAGCTGAATCCTTGAATGTGTTTTTTCCCTTCCTTTAAGTGACCTTTGAATCACTCAAGATTTAAGAAAAAAAAAAAAAGAAATGTAACTAATTCCAGGGATAAACTAGAGTTGTCTCTGTACATAACAGACAACTTTAAGAAACAATTTTGCACCAACAATGTAGTTTCCAAAGAGCTTTTAGCCAAAAACTTGGAAGTATCTCGGCATGGTGTATAGTGTGTCCTTTAATAAAGTTTAAGGAAACCGGACAAGTGGAAGACAAAAGCAGTGGTAGGCCTAAAAAATTTCAAGTTCAATTTCAAAATCCCACATTCTTTTTACAGCTGTGGGGAAACACCTGTCTGCAGCAGATGAACAGCATCTGAGTCGAGTTATGTCCATTAGAAATAGGAAAAAAAAATCCACCAAAGACCTGATACAGGACCTGCGATTGATCTAATGTTCACTGAAGCCTTATCGGAAATGGTCTCGGAAGAGGGGTGTCTGTCAAGAACCCTTTGTTAAGGAATGGAAAAAAAGAATGAGGTATGTCAAATTATACAAGACCTGGACTGAAAGTGAATGGTAACAGGTTATATGAAGTGATGAATCCAAATTTAAAATTTAAAAGCAGTATGTGAGAAGAAGGTCAAAAGAGAAGTAAAACAGCGAGTGTCTAGTGTAAAATGGTGGAGGCTCTGTCGTGGTTTGGGGCTACATTTCAACAGTTGGTGCTGGTTTGTTGAAACTGATGGAATTATAAATACAGAAACTACAATCAGACTTCAGTCCACCAGGAAATATCATCTGGAAAACATCAGATTGGTAACAGCGTGCATGTTTCAATAAATCGCTGGACCTATTTCCTATTTTTCCAACAAAATATGAAGAAATGATGGGCAAATTAACTTTTGCACAGTACTACAGCTTTACATTCATAGAATGCCATAACTGGGAATTAATAGTCATAATTCAGACATAACTTGAGGACTCATAAATATGCTTTGCTGTGTGATATGCTTCTTCAAGCTTATAAATATGTGAACAATATGTTTTTTAATGATATTAATGCTTTAAGACTGCTTTGTCAAATCAATCTGACTCTAATGACTAAGCAGACGTGTTCACTGAACAGTAAAAATCTGCTCCATATCTTCCAAAGTGCATTTACTGCACTGTGAGGCATTTTTAGGGCTGTGCTCATTTAAAACAGATGCTGCTGGGCACTGGTACTGGTGCATTTTATTTTTCCCCACAACAACCAGTTTCAAATTGTCCAGCTCACTTAGGTTATTTGCTCATTTTAGCAGTGCTGGCATGGCTTTCTGACTATGTATTATCAAAACAATGGGATCCAGTGGAGGCTTTGGACATGTAAGTCACACACATGCTATCTGCCTGCTCTGTGTCTCTGCACTGTAGTTCGGTCTCACTGATGATAAAATAGTTGGAATTTAGGCCCATTTCTATATGAGAATTAAGCAACAGCAAAGACAGTGGTAAAAATATAATGAAATCTTGTTTTGAGGCAAAGTCAGTAAATTCTTTCAGCTGGTTTATCTGATTTTTTTGTTACTTTTATACATTGTTTTGTCCAGATAGCCACTGAAATTAAGGTTAATTTAAATAATGCTTGAAAAGTCCCCTAATATGTGTCTGGATGCATTTCAGGGTAGCTGCTTAGTTGCAAGTCATTCTTTCCCTATAGATTTTCCTACAGGCATAATCAATTCATGCCAATCAATATCCACCCTGACTTACATCATTTTCTGTGTTTCTCTGGTTTTTAAAACACTACTTACTCAGCAGTTAAATGTAAATAAGCACAGTACCATATTCAAGTATAGTAATATAAGAAAACGTTCTTATATAATGTGGTTAATATCGGTCTGTCATACACTAATAATCAAAGAACTGCTGAAGTATTAATATGCCAGCTATAGTTTTAAATATTCTACGATTTCCTGTGAGTACATTTTAGTAAATGAGCAGTAACTTGTAGTTCTGCTCGAACTAATATTCTCATAATTAAGAACTCTACAGTTATTTGTTTTAAACCGTAAAGTAGGCCGCTGTTTCCAAACACGTATAGCACCGTCATGTTTGACTTGCCTTTTTCCACACCGTTGGAGATTCACGCTGTTTCATCTGAGGGTTGCTCAACATAAAACTATAAAGAAATGCCCCAGACTCACCCAGGATGTTGCTGTCTGTCTACATACATGAGACACGGCCCAGGCCGCCATGCTGTTACTGCTACTGCTGCTGCTGCTGAGCTGTTAAGGCTAGCCGAGGACACACAGCACCGGCCGGAGGAAAGCGGGTTTCATGCCTTCATTCTTACAAACAGGAGGCACATTTAGTTTATACATTTTGTTTTTAATTCAAACGCAATCCGAAAAACTGTATTCCGCGTCGACTGTAGGCTGCCAAACGTAATTCAGACATTTAATTAAAACCCGCACGGATCGATGGTTGGCCAGTGGTACGTCGTCGAAATCATTAAATATCTAACAGACGTTCGTTTAACATTCCGCTAACCGCTTACCTGATGTGTGTTTTAGTCTGTTTTATTTGCCATCCGGTGTATCGTCGTTGTTTGTTGTGGCTCAAGCGCCAGCGGATAATAACGCCAGGAACGCCCCCCGCTCTTCTCATTGGGCAGGCCCGGCCGGTGATGGTGGATTTATCAGTCTGTACTGTTCTGTTCAAACAAACGGGATGCAGGAGGTGAAGCTGCACTGGGGCACACCCAGTCATTACTCAAAAAACACATGTTTGTTCTTTGTGTAATAAAACACGCGCTATGAACTGCCTTTGTTCAGGTCATTATTACTCCTTCTGACATACTGCTGCAGCAACAGCAGTTACTTCAACAATTACTGACAAAAAACGTCAGTTGCAACGTGTGAACTGCGCCCCCTGCTGGGACATGAAGACACTGCAACTTACTGTGAAAAGTTGCAAAAAAACATTTTAGTTGAGATTTAATAGTCGTCAACATCTATACAATATTTAAATAAAAAACAACAACAATAAAACAAAATCCCTGAGATTTTAAAAAAGCAAGAAAGTATCCCCCACACATTTACACCACCAGCAGCAGCCTGAATCGTGCAGAATGGATCCATTCTTTCATGTTGTTTACCCCAAATTTTGACCGTTCCATCTCATGAGTCATCACACCCGACTACTTTTTGGTTGTGCAGTTTTCGTGAGCCTGTGAACTGTAACCTCACTGTTCTGCTCTTATCTGACAAGCTGCTGCTGTAATCTGTAATCTGCTTCAAGGTGTGACATGTTTTACATGTTATGCATACCTCAGTTGTAACGAGTGGTTATTTGTGTTACTCTTGCCTGCCTATCAGGTCAAAGCAGCCTGGCCATTCTTACCCGACCTTTGATATCAACAAGGCATTTTCAGCCAGAGAACTTCTGCTCACTGGGTATTTTTAATTTGTTAGAACCATCCTCTGTAAACCCTGTCATAGTCATAGTCTGGGTGAGCTTCTGGTACTTTTCCATTGTTGTTGTTATGACTCCCCAGTATCCGCCCTGGGGCGGAGCCCTCGTCATCTCACATGTGCAACTCACCTGACCCTGTTTCCCAGTGATAAGCGAGACGGTATTTAAGACCAGCGTCACCATCTTCTCCGCCAGTTCGTCTTTGTGCCTTCAGTGTTCTCGTTACGTCACTATCCCACTCCTCAGCCACTCGCATTCTCTGGACGCTGGTCTCTAAGACAGGATTCACGCACCTCTGTTCGGCACCGCCGCTCAGGAATACCTCCCCCCTTGCCACCGTCCGTCTCTAAGTAGCCCACTCTGACCCAGTAATCTCCAATACCTTAGGTTCCAGCTTCTTCTGTTTCCCTGCTAATTGCATTCTCATTTGTTCAGTTTCGCCACGCCATGCATACTTTCCTCGTATTTTAAGTTTATCCCCGTGTTAATAATAAGGCTTGTGAGAATCAGTTTGCTGTCTCCGTGTCTGTTCTTCACTTGGGTCCACATCCAAGTACTGACCTACAGGCCCCTGGACAAACCCAAGATAGCTGTTCAGGAAAATCCCAGTGGATCAGCAGTTTCTGAAACTCAGACCATCCTGTCTGGCACCAACAACAATGCCCCAATCAAAGTCACTTAAATCACCTGTGATTGTGATGTTCAGTTTGAATTTCAGCAGGTTGTCTTGATTATGTCTGTATGTGTTATGCATCCAGTGGCTAAGTGTTGTTGCATCTCATTATATACTTGGATTAACAAGCACTTGAACAGATGTGTTCTATTAATGAAGAATTCACTGCAACAAATAAATAGTCAAACATTTTCCAGCAAGATAAAAATGTTATTTTTAAATGAATCAACACCCCTGAGTCATTCTAACTGTCAGAATCTTTAAAGCACAGGGTGAAGAGGAGGAGTAGCAGCAGATTTTACGCAGCTCTTTTTTAAATTTTTTTTTTATTAGTAATAAACCAAGGATCTAGATAGTTATAAGCCAAGCCTTACTTGTACACCCTAACTGAAATACACACACACATACAAAAAGTTCAGTTCAATTCAGCGCCAAATTAGCAGTTGCCTCATGGCACTTTATATCATAAGGAAGAGACCCTAAAGGAATACATGTTGTTTTTATCTATCATCCTTACTCAGAGTTTCTGTCTTATTTCTCAGACTTTTTATCTGATTTATTACTCAGTTCTGATGAAATAATTACAGTGGGTGATTTTAACATTCATGTAGATGTTGAAAATAACAGCCTTAACACCGTATTTAATTCATTATTAAATTCAATTGGCTTTTCTCGAGATGTAAATGAGCGCACCCACCACTTTAATCACACTCTGTATCTTGTCCTGACAAATGGCATAGAAACTGTTTTTTTCCCCCCGAAAACCCTCTTTTGTCTGAACATTTCTTAATAACATTTAATTTTAAAATAATAGATTACATAGCAGTGGAAAAAAAAGATGTCTTTCTGAAAAGGCTGTAACAAATTTTACAGAAGCGCTAACCACATATTATGAATACCTCTAGTAACACTGTTAGAAATCTTGGAGTCATTTTTGACCAGGATATGTCCTTCAAAGTGCATATTAAACAAAAATGTGAGACTGCTTTCTTTCACCTGTGCAGTGTCTTTAAAATTGTAAACATCCCGACTCAGAGTGATGCTGAAAAACTAGTTCTAGGCTGGACTGTTGTAATTCAAAGCCTCCAGTTGGTCAACCACAGTACTAACAGGGATGATAAAGAGTAGGGATGGGTGTCGTTTAGGTTTTATCTGATACCGGTGCCAAACCGGTACTTTTAAACGGTGCCGGTGCTTAAACGGTGCTTGAACCGGTGCTTAAAACTTTGTCCAAAAACCTCTAATTTTTAGCTGTTTTTTTTGTTAAAAAAAAACAAAAAACCCCCCCAATGTTAGCCTTTTCTGCAGCTATAGGGCATATATGGTATCACTCTTGGCTGGAAGCAGTGCTTAAACAATGGAAAAAACACAAACTTTGTCCAAAAACCTCTCATGTTTAGCTGTTTCGCACTTTTTCTTTGGTCATTTTAGCCTTTTTGGCCAGGGTGAAGGGAGTATCTGCCATCAAACAAGAAGAAAGCCGCATGTAACTACGACGGTGTTTGCTAGTTCACCTTACATGCATTAATTTAAGAACGTGGTTAGGCTACTAAACGTAAATTACACACGAACAACATTAAGCTACTCGCCCAGAGAAGAACGGCGGCTGCTGCCGCCATCATCCGTCATCATTTCTGCTACACCGGCAAGGCTAGGGGCCAGGACTCTACTCTTCGGGTTCTTGGGGGATGTTGCTAACTCCGGGTCCGAAAACAGGCACCACACCCGCAGTAGATGTGCTCGGTGTGAGGTCTCGCAGCAAGCTATCAAATACGGTGCATTTCTCGGCTTTTAAAAAAACGCTATGCGTCGCCAGGTGTT
>VUQG01001396.1:1878-18770 GCA_015106755.1 Etia nguti | reverse complement strand
CTAAAGCAACATGGCTGCTATGAGGCCAGCTAGGATCCCTGTGGACCTTGCCCTACAAATGATCCAGGATGGATGGGATGAAGAGTCCATCGGAGGCATTGACTCAGAATCTGACATCTCAGATATAGAGGACCCAGACTATTGTCCCCCCACTGAACAAGGGCAGTCAGATACAGAAGAGTCCTCTGATGAGTCCTCTGAAGAGGAAATGGATATTGTGTCTAACAGAATGAGCCCCTCTTACTGCTCTAGCCACAATATTCTGAATAGTCGGCCAGGGCTTGCACCTGGGTTTAGTACTGTCTCCCCAATAGATGCATGGAAGCTGTTCATGTCTGATAATATAATAGAAGAGGTGCTGACATGCACAAACATGGAGGCACGAAGAGTAGCAACAGACAGGGGAAAAGAGTGGAGAAATGTAATCAAACATAAGCTCATGGCCTTCATTTGACTGACCATTCTTGCAGGAAGTGAGAAGAACTGGGATGTACCAGTCTGTGTGTTTTTTGGGAGTCCTCTGCATGACCCATGGTACAAGGCCACTATGTCAATTCGAAGATTTTCGCCATTTCTTGCACTTTGATGACAAGAGGACCAGAGCCTACCGACTGAAAACAGACCACATGGCAGCTTTCTGCTACATATGGGGCCTGTTACTGGTCAACTGCAGGCAGAAATTCATCCTCAGTGATTGTGTTACAGTGGATGAACAACTTGTGCCTTTCAGAGGGAAGACCCAGCTTCTGCAGTATATGCCAAGCAAGCATACAAAAGTGATACAAGTGATACAAAAACTGCGATTTCTTAAAATTAATGAAAAATAAATAAAAATGCAAATGGCCACATGTCACAAACATGTTTTATGAAGAATACCTGGAATATGAAAATATTACAACTCTTCGTTTTAAAGATTTTGAAGAATAACAACCGAGTTTATTGCAAAATGCATTGATTTTATTTGGGGTCATTTTTGACCCCACTCGTGGAAGAGTGTAGGTATTGGTAGGTTGTGCATCCAAGGGTTAAACCACCTGTGTAGGCCCTCCTTATAGCTTTAGGTTCTGAGTTGAGTTGGACCCCAGCAAACTCGCTTCTGGGTGTAGTTTGTTTGTTTTTGTGCAGATGGGATGCTAGCAGTATTTAACATTTCACATCCTCTTCAGAAGCCACTACGCCTTTAGGTGCTTTGCCTGCATGAAAGCAGAGCAGGGAGGGAATGCTTTTCCCTCCCTGCTCTGCTTTCATGTGTTTTTAAAAGTTTCCATTAATGTCAGAGAGCAAGAAATGATTCATAGCAGTCAGCTAACGCTGAACTGTATTATAAACTCCCTCAGAAAATCCCCCATTACAGTGAATAATAAAGGCAGATTAACAGTCGTGGGCCAAAAAAACCCAAAAAACTTTTGATTTTCTATTGTTGATTGTTGTAAAACAACAGACTGGTTGTTTGATGAGGACGTTCCAGCAGAGAGCTCAGTGACAGCACAGATTTATTTGGACAAACTCTGAGAAGATACACCCCAGTGAGTGCTGACGGGGAGCCTCTGCTTAGATGAAAACACCCCTCCTGTTGCAGACTGACAACAAGCATGATTTGCAGAAAGTGGCTATATTTATCACTGGAAATGTTCAGTCTGCTTCCCTGCTTTGTTTTCAGTTTTGTACACACTTACCCGGACACAGATCGTGTTCAACGTTAAAAGCTTAAAAGCTGAAGATTTGTTTGTTTTGGCAAAGCAGAGTTAGCTTCCCGGCTGTCTCAGCCGTCATACTTTCCACTCCAAAAACAAAAAAAAAAGATAGAAAAGTGGACGCCTACACCAAACAATCCAACTAAATGATCAGTCATCAAATTAATTCAGCCAGCGGCACATAACAATATTTCAGCTCCAGCCTGTGTGGGAGCTAGCTGGTGTAACAAGAATGACTTCTTTAGGCAACCTCATTAAAACTTTACAGAGAAGAGGACTGTGGAGGATCCAACCACTGAAAACTTTTTTTTGTTTGAGGATTTTTGTGACTGATTACTAATTGATACTTTTTTAAGTTAGCAAAGTACTTATTTAAAACTGCTCTGATATATGCACCACCATTTCTGCCCTCTTGGTGGCAGAAGACCCTCATGGCAAAGTGTCAAACCTGCTAACGAGTTAGCATGTACTTCTTTTTTTCAGATGGAGGAGTGTAAAAGAGGGCAAAAAGCTCCAGAGTTGATGAAAAACCCCACAGGTGTTCTTGGATTTAATGCGTAACAAAAAGAAAAACATTTTTTTGTCCGATTTTTCAAAACCTTCTCAGATTGAGCTTAGACTGCATAAATGTGCACAGGATGTCTTTTAATGTATGACCTTGTGGCGGTATAAATAACAATACTCTTAGTAGTGTGGATCATCTACTTATGTAAAGGTCTGAGATTCAATCACTGGATCACATGTGTGCACGGTAAAGTACCTTTGGGGAAGATACTGAATCCTGAGATTCATCCTTACACATCCTTAAAAGTGTGAGAGTGAGAATTTTAGGTTAAAAGTGCTTAGATATGAAAAAAATGTAATGTGTGAATGAATGAGTAATGCAGTAAGAAAGTGCCGTGATAGCTCAGAGTAGAAAAGTACCAATCCACTTTAAAAGGTAATAAAATCTGGATTTTGAAGGCAGAATGGAGTAAGGTTTGTCTGGTCCTGTTTTTGTTTTTCAATTTATGTTTTTTATTCACTGATTACAATCAACAGTCTTACTGTGATTATATACGACTGTACTGAATGCAAAAGTTGCAGTACTGCAGTTTAAGCTAATATACCATGACTTAGTGAAGCATCGCAAAAGAGGCAAACATCGGGATTAAAAAAATGAAGATAAATCAAAGTGGTTTAAAAAGTTAGTCAGTCTCACAGACTCCCATGTAAAAAGTCCAACTTTACAACAGAAACAAACAGGCAGAGAACTCGAGAATGGTGCCCAAGCATGAAAACTGCTTGCATGGCGTTTGAGCCGAACAAGCTCTCTGTCTTACCAGTTAGCTTCTGTGTTGTGCGGCCTGTTGCACATGGACAATAGAGTTTCACCTTGAGGCTCCAGCTCTCATTTTCAAATCTCTGTTTGCTTAAAGGAGTGAACTGACCTTGTGTGCATTTCTATAACAGTGATCTGTTGTATGACAAGTGGAAGTCGCCACTGTGGAATGTGTGGAGCAGGCTGAATGGCATCATCGTGTCCAGCTCTGTTAAAAGATCCATGATTGAGATTCAACCGCGCTGATATACGAGCGTTATAGGGTAGATTTTCTGACAGTTCAGAAACGTGTGAATGTGTGAACTTACAAGAAACTGATCAGTCTGAAAGGGGTGTGTGTTTCAGTCAGCAGTTCAATGGTGTATCCTGGTTTCTACATGCTAGTTAATGCGCTTTATATTGCAATAGTGTTTTTAAAAGGATTGTGCAATTGAAGGAATTGTAATTAAGAGCTGAGACCGTATGTAACAGATCACCTGGGCCCCTCAGAGAACAGCCTCCTCTGGTGTTCGGCGCTCTTTTAAAGAGTACGGTTTGTTTGGCAGTTTTCCAGCTTGTGATGTCAGCAGCTCGTCTTCCTGTCACCTTATCTCCAGTGTGACTTTCTGTTTCAAATGTTGGTGATTTCGGGATCTGAAGCGTCTCAGAGGCTCAGGGAAGACAAATGACCGGTAAGGAAAAAAAAAACAACCCACAAAGTCAGAGTTTTTGCTTTGCTGCAGTTGTCACATTTGCCTTGTTTCCAAGGAAACTGAATTATTTTCCCTCAGATGTATCCTGATGCTGTTTTCATTCTCTGAATCTCTGACAGATTTGTGCTTCATGGAAGAGGATTAAGAGATTTTACACATATGTCAAACATGTGCTGCTGTTTTACATGTTTTTCTTGCCTGTTAAAGAGACTCTGAAATCTAAAATAAGACACCCAAAAATCATATTTTTAGAGCCTTTAGTTTAAAAATCACAGGCTGCATCGATGGCACACAGCATTAAAAAAGCCACTCCTCAGTGGGGGTGGGGGTCTTTATCCCAGATAGCAGGCACATTTGAGCCTAATTTGGACTCCCTCTGGCATGTATGGCTCGTTTATGGCACTGCCAGATGTTCTGTTGCATGGATCTGGCAAAATGTCATGTTACACCTGGTTAATACTGTAGTGAAGAGATACTTTGCATGCCTTGTTTTGAACAGAGATAAGGTTTAATGTTATATTGCTAACTCTCAAATACTTACAGTATCATTATTGACTGATGCCAAATTAGCCTGGAAGGCATTTTTATAGTCTCTTCTAAAAAGTGTATAAAGTACTAGATGTGCTGACATTTGCTAACAGGTGTATTCTGTGTAGCTCACCATGCCAAAGCGCCAGTGTAGAGTGAGGAATATGTGTGTGGTCCACAGGGAGAAGCTGCTCGATTTATTGAACCAGCATTCACAAAAAGAAACACAACAGAAGCGCGCTGAGAGGAAAAGACTGCAGGCGGGAGCAGACACTAAAGTTCCCGTATCGACTGATGGCGTGACTACGAGCACCCCAAACACAGCGACAGAAGGCTGGTGGTGCAGCTGCGCTCAGTGCTCGGTGCATGCTGCTGTGATCGAGAAGTCCTGCAGGCTTTAAGGTGTCACGTCATGTGTTAAACTCACAACACGACACAACACAACAGAGTGCACCTGAGGCCTGACTGTCCTCGGGCTGAGCAGGAAGCATAACACTGGATCCAGAGGGAAACCTCTGCGGTCAGGTTAATCACCAGGTCAGGTGTCATTTCTGACCAAAACTACACTAAAATAACATAAGTTAAAAAAAATAATGAATATAACATTAAATGCATTAATATAGGTTTCACTGATTTATAGAATGTCACACAAATAACTATTTATTTTCTTTTTTTAATTATTTAAAACGACACAAAATCCTTTTGTAAATACATTCATCATTTTGTTAGGTAGACCTTGCTGTAGCAGGTTGGGCCTCTTTTCGCAGTCAGAGCTGCTGTCATCCTTCGTGGCTCAGATTCAACAAGGTGCTGGAAACTGCCTGACATGACATCATCACACTGCTGCTGCAGATTTGTCGGCTGCACGTCCATGATGTGAATCTCCTCTTCCACCAAACACAAAGCTGTTCTGCAGCCAAGCATTAACAAGGTGTACCAGTCACACACAAGATTTAGTCATTATTGTTAACAAAGAATCCAAAATTTCCACAATTCATTCTTTAAACACAAATGAATATTTGTTTACACGTTTAGGCAGGGACATCGCATGCACCTCCATCATATTATAAAACAAACTCATAATCACTTAAAAAATCACTAAAACTAATGATAAGAGGTGAAACTGTCTAAATTTGGAAGACAGGGAAGGAATTGTTTCATTGTCAGAACAACCTGCCTTTCCCAAACCGGCTGGGAGTAGAACCAAAGAGGAAGTGCTGACTCCATACAAAGTCAAGAGGTTCCCAAAAATTACAGTCCAGCAGTGTACAATGAACAAGGAAGAAAAGTCTCACAAAAACCAAATCACACCTGTTTGGTGATGGATCCATCCTCTAGTGCTTCCTGTTTTAGAGTCCGACTTTGGAACATTTTCTTCAAGATGATAATAATCTGCTCACCGCAAACAATCTGCCACTGATGTTTTTAATCTCTAAGCCATTAAAAACATGTACAGTTTGTATTTTGGCAGTGTTGGACTGAGTGCAGCACTTTGACTCACTAACAAGTGTTTTGTTTCAAAGAGCTCCACTCTTCAGATCATGGCGTCTGGAAGAAGTGTTGCTCACACTGATTATCGCTGTGTTTTGATTTTGTGTTCTGATTTCATTAATGTTAATCTGTCTAATCTGGGCCTTGATGTTCAGTTGCATGGAAAAAGTTAGCTGTAAGAGTCAGCAGCTTCATGCTTCACTGGCTCTGAAAATACATCTCTAACTGTAAAATCCACCCAAGCCCAGACAATCCCTGTTCTCCACAAATGCTTCTCCTCAGACAGCTCACAGCACACGAGTACTTCTGCTAGCTTTGAGGCGGAAAAGAGCATTTTTGTGCTAGAGCAGCAGATTTTTTTGTTTTCATCCAGCCGCTCAGAGAGTTGACCACAGCTGTCACACTGCTGTGACTGTAATCCTGTGTGTGTGTGTGTGTGTGTGTGTGTGTGTGTGTATGCGCACTCCAGTGGATTTCTGAAGGTGTAACTTAGCCTCGTATTGCTGAAAACCTTTTTAAGCTGTCAGCCCCAATATCTGGTCTTTACAGCAGCGGTTAAAAGGTGTGTGTACATGTTTGTGTGTGTGTTTACCCACCATACTCTCTGTGACAGTGCAACAGCAGTGTAAATGGAGTTTAAATTTCAGACGACCTCTGTGCCCTTAAACTCACATTTCTTTTTATGCGGCATATATGCACACACACACTGTGCATCACTGAGCACTGTGACAGCTGTGGTCATGACCTCAGATGCAAAGAGCTGTTTCCTCAAAAACAAATAAAACTGCTGCAATGACAGAGAAGGAAGAAAAGAAAATAGTTGAATGTACCAGCCCGGCACCGAACACAACCTGAAATGAAAAGAAAGACTTGATTGGACCGAATGTATTAAAACTGCAAGCATGCGTCTTATTATTCATGGGGGTTTTTTTTAGGATCCTTTTATTTTTGTATTGTAAATGTTCATTTGGCTTGCTGCCATCCCATAGGACGTAGCTGGTGTGATGTCATCCACTGGTTTTGGACTCAACGTTAGCATTTTTGAATGCCACCATACTGAGAGTTTTAGGGACAACAGGACCATATTTATATGTTGTGTTGTATCACAGCTTTTTTTGAAAACATGGTTGTGAAATGAAAGTCGTGCCAAAACCCTTCATGAATGTAAGTCGAGTTCCCTTCCTGGACTTTCAAGCAAGAGGGAGCTTGTTAACCAGAATTTGTATGAATTAAAACAAAAGAAAATGCCAACAAAAGTGGGAACAATACTATGGGATTAATCATGACCCCAGACTGCAGTACACTGGTTGTAATTTCAGCTAGAAGCCTGAAAATGTACAATTGAGTTTTCTATGCTCTTGTCTTTAAAAGCAGGACACACATGATCTGACTGAAACTCTTTGCATGACTGTTACCTAATCTGCTGCACTATTGTAGCTTCAGATCTTATCCGACTGAGCCAACGAGCCATCACAGTTCACAGTTCCACACCTCATTACTCGCACTGAAAGGGCAGCGTGACGATTGTTTGGCGTGGCAAAAATCCACACATCCATACAAAGAAGCTCACCGTGCAACACACAGACAGATGAGCATGGATTATAATTTATATGTTTAGTTCTGATGAAAATACGGAGACTAAACAAATTGAATTTCTTTGGACTCAAAAGCAGCAGTAACATAAGGTGAGCAGTCAATGTGGATGTGACCAAGTGACAGAATAACTGCTGGTGATGGAAAATGGGCATGACCCAAGATAAACTTTCCTCAGCTACCAATGAGAGGGAAGAATCCCGTCCACTGATATGTGACCTGGTGAATGCTACACATGACATGTGTATGATCATTTTGGGTTTTGTCCCTGTAGCTATACAATAATCACCAATACTCAAACCAAAACACAAGGAACAGATTCAGTTATTGGTCAGGGATGATTACCCTAATGGGAATAGCCCAGAAAAAAGAAAGCTGGTGAGCAATGAGTGAGACTGCAGTGCTAAAAAGCAAGTCTATCAGTGGCCTGAGAGTTTCTATCAGTAGGGATCCCAACCCTTGCTGATGAGGCGAGCTGAAGCTGGAAAGAAGCTGTTCTTGCTGGAGGGGAGTAGTTCAAAATTTTTTTGTCTGGGGTGGAATGATTTGCAATAATCTTTCCTGCTCACCTTAGGATCCTGGAGGGATGGAAGATTGAAACCAATCACCTTTCCAGTGGAAGACTTTCCTTTTATCCTTTTCTTTTTTGGAGGAGATGCATATCCTCTTACAGCGGGACTGACAGGAGCCTTAAAGGAGGTACAACATGAAATACTTTTGTATTTTTTTCTGCAGTGTTGCGATGTCAGAAGACTTTATTTTACATGGTCAGATGTTCAGAACAGGAGGTGATTAAGTATGAAATACTTCCTGCAAGTTAAAAATCCAACTTCTGTCCTAGATGCTGTTTGTTCATGCTTGCAAACAGGGAAAAGTCTGCACACTATCTGGCTCCAATCTAACAGTTTAATGTCATAAACATTCAAAAGCAAACGCCCGGCTTTTGTATAAGCATTAGTCACTCGGTGACCAACAACAGAAAAACATAACCAGCTTAAAGTAAGCACATCAAAATACAATTTTGAGGTTGCTAATAAATAAAAACTTTTCTTTGACGTTGGTGGAAAATGTCAAGACATCCATTTGTAATATTGTCAAAACTTTTAATCTGTTGTTTCGTGTTGCTGACTTTTTTCTATACTTAACCTTAACTTAAGGTTAGAAAAATATGGTTTCAGTTTTTAAAAATTTGTCTTCTTGGATGCCATGGTGACACCTCCCTGCTTTTGCTACATAAAATGCATAAAATTATTACTTACTCATTTAGTTCACTGATAACTTGTGTCTACGAACATGAAAAGTAAAATCGATTCATTTTAGTTTGACAAACTGCTGTGAGCGGGCTGGTTTTAAGCCGGCTCTGTAAATGCTGAAACCTGGTGAAAAACAACACTGAATAAACTTTGATAATTAAAAGAAGAATAAAGCTTACCAGTCACAGCAGTGAAGGGAATGTGACTGCTGTTCACTTTTTTCCCCTCTTCCTGCTGATGAGATGATCCACTCCAACTCTTCTTTCATTGAAGTCTTTGAAGAGAGACGAAGCAGATCCAGCTGCATTATGCAAAGTCCTGCCTGTCGAACCCCAGATAACAAAGAAAAAACTAGAAATATGCATGTTTGGTTAAACCCCCATTTAGGAAGATTGAGCAAGTGCACCTCTTCTGTAGGGGAGACCATCCCAGGTTTGATCCCTGCAGCACGCTCTTGATCTCCTCTCTTGATCTTTAGTGTCTCCTTTGAGTTGGAAGTGGAAGAAGTCTTCCCCGACTGACTTCTTACAATGCAGTTAACTCACAGTTCTTATCTAAGATCCCTCCTAATGTATAGACTTCATCCAGTCCTTCAAAGGTACAGTATAATCCCACTGAAAGTGATTTTGATTAGCATAAATCTGATCTGATTGTTTCTGCAGTTTCCATTAATGTGCCTCAGACTCTATAGATATTTAAGCTAGCAGGTGGTGCACACATTAATTGTTCCTGTTGGATCCAAACTCCACCCCACTGCTCTCACACTTGAAAGCTATTTATACATTTGAAAACTAGAACTTAATTTCATGAGAGAAGCTAACCTGAGCTACTTACCTATACGGCAGTGGGTACTGAAAACTACTTCACAGATCTGATGAGCTTTTGTCCAAACAGGGATCATATTTCAGCACGCATGAATTACGAGCAGCGTGACCCGAGCTGCAGCACACGTGCTGTCCCAGCAGGTCAAAGGAAATAAAATTTAAAAAGTCAGACTGACTTACTGAAGGTACTTTTTGGAGTAAACGGGCACACGCCAGAGAAAAGAAACAAGTCTTTAGTGCTTTATCCTGACACTACATGGAATGCGTAGGCATCGGCCATGAAATATTTACAACGCTGTTATCAGGGACAGAGGCCTTCATACAAATAAAGCTGCAGGATACTGATGTGCAGAGAAGCAATTGATTGCTCTTTTCCCATTTAAATTCAGTCAATAACCCGATGTATGTTTCCCTCCTTGCGTTTCCTCATTTATTTCATTAACTCCTGCTGCTGTAACTCTCTGGCTGTACATCTTTCACAGCCACATCTCCTTTCTCTCTCCCTCTGAAGTTCTCGTAGAGATAAAGTTGTGACAGCAGAAGGCGGTGGGATGCGTCAGCATTCAGTTTGTGTGTTTGTGTGTGTGTGTGTGTGGTAGCTGACTCAGTACCTTGGGGTAGATCCCTGAAGCTCAGCTGTCAAAGTCGTTTTTTCTTTTTTGCATTTCTTTCTGACTGTATTTCTTTCCTTGACGCTCTTTCTTCTGCTTTCTCTTTATCTGTACCACTGCTTTTCCAGTAGTTGGATAATTAATGTCATAAAATGTTATTACATGTTCACACTTTTTTAAATATACTTTTTTCAACTGAAGTTGAAAAGCTTTGGGTTCTTTTTATATTTGAGGACTAGAAAAAAAAAGAAAGGCCACCAGTGTAAAGCTGTATTTGTCTCAAATGATCATAGTGTCATATTAGCTGGTTCTATAGTAATACAGATAGGCCTGTGTACACCACCGCAGAGGATTTCAGATCAAACAATTAAACAATTAAAATATGACCTGCTTTTTCACCTGCTTGCTGCATACAATGCTACTACTGCACATTCACCTAGTGTATATAATACATAATATCCCCCCCCCCCCTTTTGCACAAGTCGAGGAGCGTCAGGTTACATTTCACTGTGTGTTATACTTGTATAACTATGCATGTGACTAATAAAGAACCTTGAACCTTGAATATGATTGGATTACTGCAGATTTACAGCTTTAATTTACAAGTTCAACAAAGAAATATTAGATATTTTTCAAATATGGCTAAATCCCTCACCTGTTCATTGCCCAGTCGGCATTGTTTTTACCACCCAGAGGACTGAGCTGTAGACTTTAGACAGTCATTGGCTGCAAATTATTTTCATCCAAGCATTACACAAATCCTTATATTCAAAATGATAAAAGTGTGTCCTATTGGCTCCAATTCCTAAACAGTTAATGTAATGCATTTGTTAAAAAACCTTCAATTAAAGCTGAAAGTCTGCACTTCCTTCACATCTTGTCTGATTTAGAATGCACCGTGATGGTGTACAGAAGTAAAACTAAAAAAATCAGTCATTGCCAAAAGACCTATGGACCCATCTTTGATTTCATGTCTGCGATACATGACAGACTACATGCTAATCACCAACTAATCAAAGCTTCACAGTCTTTCACAATGGGAGCTTTTTATGTCATTCTAAAAAAAAAAAAAAGGAATGTTTTAATCATTCAAATTACAGACAGGAAATATTTAAATATAGGAGGTGCTTCATTGCTTCCTCTGAGCTTTCACTGTGTAAGTGATCGTCACGTGGTGAATCAGAGAATTCTCATAATATTGCATAAACCTCTAACCATCAAGCCTGCAGGAGTTTCACACCAGCCAACGCAGCTCCACAGCAGCTGACTTTATGGTTCAACATGTTTTGACCAGATAGGAGAAATTAACCAGGGAGTTTTAATAGGTTTAGCTGAAGGGAGTACATGAAAGGCTATAGAAGATATTTCCCACTAAATATGTGTTCTGAGGTCACTTTTTACTTTTGTTATTTGATAAATTCTTAAACATTCCTTCTTCAAAAACCAGAAATGTTTGTCACTGTGAATGTGAATAATAAACAGTAACCGCTTAACACCCTCCAGGTCACTGAAGACCCACCCATCCTAGGGTGGTTCATGTACACCTCCTTCTGAAGAACTTTCACCTCTCTGGAGCAGAGAGGAAATTTTGAGTGAAAAACTGTAATCTTCAATAAATTAGAAAGTATTTGAAATGTAACATCTTCTAGTTTCTAAAAAATCTTTAGCATGTGGATAAATTTCGACCTAATCCCAACCCTTAAACAGATAAACAACAAAACTGTAACTGCAAGCCTTGGATTTTGGTGGGGCCGCTTGGATTATGTTAGATTGCAATTAGTTGCAGTTAGTATTGCGACCTCTGTGGGTTGGGCTTTTTTTAAAACTCATCCCAGTGATGCTCAGATGTATTGGGATGCATGGAATTTTGGAGCTGGGTCAAAAGTTGTGCTTTGGTTTCTTGTAACAGGTGGTTTTCATGCACAAGGGTGTCCAGCAGTGTTGGTTTACATGGTTAGTACCAGAGGAACGCGTAGAACAGGCATGATCTCCAGTCAAAACCAAAAAAAGGTTCAAAACTCTTTTTCCACAGATGCACACAGATTGGCACTGGTTTCTGAAACTGTTGTGAGCCTCGGTGGTGCTCATGTGCACACGATTGGTTAATTTGTTTCGTTTCAACTGTTGAGCCAAAGATGAAAGGCAGACGTCGGAGAACAGCCAGTGTCTCCCAGAGATTTCTATGTAAGCTTCTTTAAGTGTCACGCCTCATCCTTTTTTGCTCTCTGTCTGTATGAAAGACAGGATCCAACATTTCACAGCTTAACATTGCATTAGAGAAAACCAGCAGTAATGTGGCAACTAGATACCTGGAATGCCAATGACGTTTAGCATCTTGTAGTGAAAATGGCAATATAACTGTGAGGAATGGAAGATATATGAGTGAAGAGTTAAATTATCTCAGCTTTGAGATAACCATTTCAACTAACTCCGAATGGGAGTGGAGGATAAAGGTTGATCGACATAGCTATTTAACCGGAGCCTGCAACCATCCATCAGCTACAGAACAAATCTGGATTGATCTTAGTCACATTTAAATGTTTCTTTGATAATTTCAAGTCTGCCTGTGGTGTTCACAGTCTGAGGTGTGCCGGCTGAAACAAAAAGTAAGTGTGGTTGATTAGGAGGTTATCAGTGTTGCAGGCGTTTGGCCGTACAGCTAAGCAGTTTAAATTTTTTGACCTGATGTTAATGCCAGATGAACAAGTCATAGGATGAAAAAGTCATCCTCTGGGGCGGACATGTCTGCTTAAGATTTAACGACCCCGCTGACATCCCAGTGCTGAGCCACCAGCTGATAAGAGGGGTTTAGCGCCTCCTTTAGGTCAGCCTATGTTACTTTGAAATTACTGAATAATTTCATCAGTTGCTGCAGTGAGTGTCAAATAGGCAAAGTGCAACTGGGATAAAGGCAGGAAGTTATTATTAAAATTGCGTTGGATAAACTGTGTGTGCTTGTGTGAGCATGTTTGAGCATGTGTGTGTGTTAGGTGGACAACTCAGCATTAAATCTCATTAGGAAGTGAGGATGAGAGGGCTGGTTGACTGCCTGAGGACACACACATGCACACACACTGTTAATTTACTCATCCACCACAGCTGAAACTTCTGCACACACACACAGAACCTGGTTTTCACATGCTGCTGGGTCCATTTAGAGTGGAACATCCCATAACGACGGTGTGTCCGTTTCCATGGCAATGAATAGTATGGTGCTTTCGGACAAAAATCAATTCAAATTTATTGCTGAATGTCATCATCAGAGGGAGCGGGATGGGTTTTTGGTTTTCTTTCTACTTTCAAAGTTCTCTGTCTGTCTCCACAACCGTCTTCGTCCTGTCCCTCCTCTTGTTTCCTTCTTCTTTTGAAAACAATTTGCACATAGTCATATGCATGTGTGTCGCACAAAAATTAGCAGGTAATTAACAAACTCAGTGAATTTCTAAAAAAAGAAAAAGCTGAGAATAAATTACCCAGCAGCTGACTGTGGATCATAAATACTTTTAATTTGTAAACTTTGGTGTGTTGCCAGGATGCTACACGCTGTCTGTGTCTGTGACAATTAAAGCTGTGTTTTCTGCCAAGATTAAGGAGTTATGTCTGGTCTGACTCCAGTAACAACAATGCCAAAAATGAGAGAGAAAGCTTTAATAAAACATTGACTTTATTGATGTTGGACTGCTTTCCTTACCCACGAGTTGGGTGTGACACTTTAACCAATTCAACTGAAGTAGAGCATTTCACGAGCCTGTAGCATCTCTCCGCCCGGACAGGACATGTCAGGAAGGAATTCCACCTGGTTCAGTGAGACTGCAGAGTTGAACTGTCAGGCGCTGTGGAATTATTTGGAGCTAGCTGTTGAACTGCCCCTGATATACATGTACAATGAGATCCATACGTATCAACAACAGTTTGGATATATATTGAGATTTCTCCCCTGATTTTAAATCAGCCAACACCAACACTTTACCCTGAATGAGAATATTTTGACTTGCGTGGAAAAAAAAAGAAGCTCACGCTCAAATTTGTATGTGATGGTTCTTTAGCGTCTGTCTTTGTATCTCCGTGAGCTGAGTTGAGATAAGGCCTGCATTTTTCTCTCATAAATGAAATGTGCTGCTGTGAGATTGGAAATTTACTCATTTGCTACTGAATCACAAAAAATGAGATGGCTCTGTTCTGAGGAAACCAGTGAAACGCATCTACCAGTCAGTCTTTTTGACTGCTTGTTATGAACGAACAGTGTTATTGGAGCCATTTTTACTAAGATACTGCTACAAGGTAACACACATAATGCAGTTTTAATGTGCTCTGCATGGCTGAATAGCTTTAATAATGTTTTTATTCTTCATATCTTAGACAGAGAGTTTTATATTGTTGTTTTATGAGTGCTCATCTTCCTCTCTCTGTTTTTATGAATAATAAATTTATAGAGTTCCCCATACAGTTTTAATGGGGAGGCATCAATCAGTATTTTATATGCCATAAACCTGAAGTACAACTTATGTTTCTGTCCTTGTGCATAATAAAATGAAAGAAAACAGAAAAAAATAAAACAATTTATATGATACACTTAGTATGGCTGCTACCGATAATTCCCTATGATAAACTTTATTTATTTAAGAGATTTTAAAATGGCTACAGTAAAATATAGAAGGATAAAAACCTAAAGTCCGGTAAGGGTTTCGTTAGTGCAGCCACACTTTACAATAAAACCATGAAATATCCAAAATACTGGGCATCTAATCAGCCGAAGCCCACTGGCAGTAAATACCCACAATGCAATTCACCCAATACAAGAATTAAAACAACAGTTCCAGTTAGTGGTCACTGAGTCGTCCTGTCTGCATGATTACTATGTGACAGACACATAAACAGCTTCGTTTTAACACCAGTAGCTATGATCAGAGAGGACTACAGGAAGGAAGCTTTTTTCAGCTTCTTCATGTTTCCTTTGGACAAACAGTGACATACAGTGCTGTGAGAAAGTATCTGCTTCTAACTGATTTCTTAAAACTTTTACATATTATCACACCTTCATGTTTCAGATCATCAACCAAGTTTTAAGGTTAGACAAAGATAACCTATTTACGATCTATTTGAGGTCACGACAAAGCAGCTCAGTCAGGTTTAAGTCCAGACTTTGACTCACACCAAAACATTCATTTTGTTTTTTGAGCCATTCAGAAGTGGACTTGCTGGTGTGTTTTGGATTATTGTCCTGCTTCTTTAGCTTTGAGGCATGAACTGATGGCCGGACATTTGCCTTCAGGATGTTATGTTCGAGAGCAGAATTCATGGTTCCATCAATTACAGCGGAGTCATGCTGAAGCAGGGAAGCAGCCCCAGACTCAGATCACACTACCACCACCACGTTTGATGGCAGGTGTGATTTTTTTTTTAATGAAATGCTGTTAGTCTGATGGAAGATCAAGATGTTTTTGGCAAATATGAGAAGAACCTTTGTTTTTTTTTTACTCAGCAGTGATTTTTCTCCTTGGAACTCTCCAATGGAGGAGATGTTGTTTAGATGTTGTTCTGAGTTCTTATGTGACCTCCTGGATGAGTCGTCGATGTGCTCTTGGAGTAATTTTGGTAGGCTGACCACTACTGGGAAGGTTACCACTATTCCAACTTTTCTCTATTTGTGGATAATGGATCTCATCGATTCCCAAGGCCTTAGAACTTTCTTTGTGACCCCTTCCAGATGTCAGTGACTTTGTTTCACAGCTGGTTCTTTAGATTTTGGCACCATGTGTTGCTTTTTGAGATCTTTTACACTGCTTCACTTTGTCAGACAGATTCTATTTATGTGGTTTCTTGATTTAACAGGTCTGGCAGTAATCAGTCATTGGTGTGAGTTTAATGTGGTTAATCAGAGTTAACTCACGATTTAACAAGAACAATTTAACAACACTTTTTCCAGACAAGGGCAGGCAGGTTTGGGTAGCCTTTTCTCTTTAATAAATGAAATCCTCTTTTAAAAACTGCATTTTGTATTTTCTCAGGTTCTCTTTTGTCACACTCAAATTTTAATATCAACCAGTGTGCAAAAAACTAAGAAATCAGCAAGGATGCAAGGAGGAAAATCCTTTTTCACAGCACTGTAGTCTAAACACATGATCTCAGTGTGGATGTCAACTTTGTTTCCTCTTTCTGGCTGTCAGAGGTTTTTCACACCAGTAAAAATGGTCATTGTTGTACCACCTAACACATTTCATGCTTGCACTGCTTAAAGCTATCTTCCTGAAAGCTTTACTAGTTTCATTAAATATTAGTGTAATGCTCCTCCAAGACTCTTAGGTTATGGTATCTCTGCTCCCACTAAAGCTCTGAAACAGGCACCTCAGGCAGCACAAAATGAGTTGATTAGATTTGTTCTCAGACTTTATTCTAGAAGTTATGTTGGAGGATGTCTGCTCATACAGCTTCACTGGAGATACTCAAAGGATTCGAAGGATTTCTAGGGTTTCAGCTGGTATATTAAAACCGCAGGCAGCCAACTAGGTTTAAGGTGACTCTCTCTTGCCATTAAGCCATTAAGTTAAGAGGTTTCTTGAACATGACAATGTGTGTGTATTTACATACATATATATATTCCCCTCTGGCCCCTGCGGCCAATCTGCTGGAGCCACTCACCCAGCTTGGGGGTCACTGCACCGAGTGCTCCGATTACCACTGGGACCACTGTTACCTTCAACCTCCACATCTTCTTGAGCTCTTCTCTCAGCCCTTGGTAATTCTCCAGCTTCTTCTTTTCCTTCTTCCTGATGTTGCTGTCATTCAGTAAAGCTACGTCTATCACTACGACAGTCTTCCTCTGCTTGTCCACCACTACTTTGTCTAGTTGGCTGGCCATCACCAGTTTGTCTGTCTGTATCCAGA
>VUQG01001393.1:1471-14606 GCA_015106755.1 Etia nguti | reverse complement strand
CCACACTTCTTCCGTCAATTGTTCCGTCTGTCCTGCTCACATCTCCAATGGTTGTACACGTTGTCATTAACGTGGCTTCACTCCACATCAGCCACGCCGCTTTGCTAGCTAAAACACCGGTGTCGGCACATAAGGACGCTGTCATAGCCTGTCAACGACGTTGATTAGCTGCGTATATACGAATGTGAATCGCATCATTGGTTGGACTATGGGATAAGGTGGCATCGTTCTAATCCCATACTGGAGCAGCCAGTCACTTACTGACTCACATTGCAAAACAGAATGAATTGTTAACGTATTTATTTTCATTTCAATTCAGGTAAGATTTTTATTTTGTGCGCAACGCAGATTTTCTGTGCGCAGAGACCGTGCCAGCAGTGCGCAATTGCGCACGCGCGCAGCTTAGAGGGAACATTGCTGCATCTGCAGCCTTTTTCTCTCCTGCCTTTACCGACATCCACATAAATAAAGAAAACAGTTTGGCTTCATCTGCATGAACGTCAACTGAAATCCATCATCCTGTCAGCTGTCACTATACGCAGGCGTTTTTATAAATTCAGCAGTAGATTTTATTCTTCTTTGAAGATGAAACACTAGACTGATGTGCTCACATCTCAGGGCTTCTCTTCTCTGCCTTTGGTTCATTAAGGCTGAGCGTACATTAGAAGGCGTGCAGTGTCGTTTATGTATTTCTGTCCTTGGCATCAGAACTTTTAAACATCTCGTGCCCAAGGCGAGCCGAACGGCGAGGCAAAGTTTCAAAGTTCAGCTGCATTCATATCTGCAGAAAAAAGACACCTGAGGTGTCGTCAGCTTGTCTCCTGATTGTTCTGTCACATGAAGGCACTTTTTTTCATCACACCTTTCATTTGTACTAGCGTGTTTTCACACAACACACCAACTGTTTCTGCTTCCTCTCATTCGCTTCCCATTACAGAAGGATGTTTGGTTTACAAGAGCCCTTTAGCTTGCTGGGCACCATGTTAGTTAGCCCCTTCCAGCAGAAGGTGTCCTCAGGTTGAATACTTTTGACCTCGCCAGTGCATTAACACAGCTGAACACATATGACAGGAAGCTTTCGCTTTAGTTTCTCCAGGACAGAAACTAAAGCTGCCCTTAGTCACAGATTCTATTCATAAATTTTATGGACACAATTTCCAGAATTTCAGTCACTTCAGTCAAGGTGGAAGGATCTCATCTTTGCAGATGATGTGGTTCTGTTGGCTTCGTCAGGTGGTGGCCTTCAGCTCGCGCTCGAGCATGAGAATCAGCGCCTCCAAGTCTGAAACTATGGCCTTCAGCCAGTAATGGGTCGAGTGCCCAGTATCTCAGGGTCATGTTCACAAGTGAGGAAATTGACAGATTCGGGCCATGGCTGCAATGGTGCAGGCACTGCGCCGGTCCATCGTTGTGAACAGAAAGCTGAAGCATAGCTGTCCATTTGCATACATCCTCTCCTATGGGTGGCTGGCCTCTACTGGGAGGAGGCCCTGGGGCAGACCCAGGACTCGTTGGATGGGTGAATGGATGGAGGTGGTTTGGTCTGTTTCATCAGTTTTACATCCTGACTGTTTTTTTTATGCATCAATCAGACTGTGATGTGTGCTAATAGAGTACATTTAAATTTATTTGATTGAAATAAAGGGTTGAAAATCCAAAAGGACGCTTGAGTTGGTCATTTCCTGAAATCATCACGAGTCCCTGTCCTGAAAGAAGAAGGCATGAGCTGCTGGTTTGGGTCTTCTCATAGAACAGCAGACAGGAAGGGGAGAGCAGAATTACACTCGTCCTTTGAGAATGCCTCAGAGGTCACGCCGGGACAAAAAAGTCCTGGTTTGTTGTTTTGTGAGTTTACTCGTTTCATTCTTCAACCTCCTCCTCCTCAGAGAGCATCACTTTAAAGCAGGTCATTGTGTGTGTGTGTGTGTGTGTGTGTGTGTGTGTGTGTGTGTGTGTGTGTGTGGTGATTTGCTGCTTAGACACTCCCTCCTCCCAGTGATGGATGGAAGGTTGCTGGCTGGCTGTCTTCGGTGTCAAACCGATTTCTGATTGGCTGGCGTTGTGTCAGCCTATATGTGACCGTCTCCACAGAGAGAACACAGCCCATAATAAATCATTCTTTTTTTTTAATAGTGAGTCAACAGAGCAGCAGTGTGATGTATATTTCATCTGCACCTGCCTTTGAAAGCTGAAATTAATCAATGTGAGCCAATGAGAGTGTGTTTATGAAATGATGCTTCACGTATGAGACTTTTGCTTTGAAAATGTGCGCTCTTACGTGATCTCTGATTACCTGTCGTGGGATACGCACCTTTCCCTGGCGGTCGCCAGGGGGTCATCAGTTGCTCTCTTTGACTGACAGGTGGATGGTGATACAGACGTCTGTAGCTGCTAGCTGTCTGCTAGCTTCACCTGAACTGGACCTCTGCACCATTTTTGTGCTGTTGGAGCCTTTTGGAGCATTTTTAATGACATCATGTGACCAATAATATGGCTGCTGTGAGGTCACTGTACTAACAGACCGTCCGAGAAAGCTGAGCTCCGGTTTTACTGAGTGAAATTTTGGATGTTATCTGGACAAAAGTATCAGGCCACACCTCTTAATCTTTGAGTTCAGGTGTGTTCATTCCCGTTATCACAGGTGTAGAAATTTAGCTCTGTGCAGTCTGACTTTACAAACATCTGTGGAAGAATGAGTCGTTCTGAAGAGCTCACTGTAAAGCAAAGGTGTTTCAGAACCGCAGCAGCTCAGTCATGAAGCATCAGACCATGAAACGTTACAGAGCGAGTCACCGAGTGCTGAGGTGCAGGTGTTTAACGGTCAACGACTGCAGAGCTCCGAGGCTCCTCCGGCGTTATCATCAGCACAGACTCTGAACACCAGGAGCTTCATGTCTGAGCAGGTCTCAGTGCTTTTGTGCATGTAGTAGGTTCTCTCCCAATCAGAACGTGTCCAAGTATCAATGGATAGCCCCGAGTTGCCCACAATGCATCCATCACAGTGTGTGAATATTAGATGAGCTGCTTAGAAAAAGACACCTGCATGAATGTGTGTGTGCCATTGGGAGACTTGTAGTATAAAACGCTTTGAGTAGGAAAGCACTATATAAGTATAAGTAAGTCTATGATGTCTGATGTTTTGGTGGTTACACGCTGTGTTCCCATAGAACTGGTTTGGTGGTTGCTGTCTGCTCTGCAGCACAAAGGTGAATGAAAGAGGGCAACAATGCTGCAGCTGTTTGCCGCGTGCTTCTTTTTGTCTGCTCTGTCGTGTTTCTGTGGCTGAAGTGTAGAAGTGTGCGATTACTGTCGGTGCTGCTGAGTCACGGCCTGTCACACTCTGACAGCGGGGATGAGAGGGCTGGGTGTGGGCTGCGTGCTGCGTTGGAGTCTCTGGGCGGTTATCCTGGCAGCGATCTGCTTCTGGTGGTTGTGTTTTGGAGCAAAGCAGTCGTTGATTATTACATTAACGCGGCGTGGACTCGCACAAACTGCGGTCGCAGCATAATCGAGTCGTTATTTTTCTGCACACGTGGTGCTGATGAGCCGATAAAGCAGCTGCTGCCTCAGTGTTTGAGTCTCTCCTGGAGCGTGACTGCAGATAAGGAAAGAATGGAAAGCAATGTTCAGACATTTGTGAAAATATGCAAGTTTGTTTTTTTAAAATTCTGCAGTCAGATCAGAAGATTAATAACTGTCTCGTCTCCATAACGGCACCTGTGTATGTTGGTTTGGCACAGAGACTGAAATTCAGATGAAACTGTGAAGTTGTGCCTGTGTATGATGACAGAAAGTGACCGGGTGTAATCGTGTATTTGTAGGTTTCAGACTGTCACGGCGAGCTTCGCTCGAGGCCAAACAGGCCAGGCATGTGTGGTTTACTGAAATGCTCTAATTTATTGTGGCATGCGTCCCTCACAGAGCCTGAGTTTGGGCCACACAAAGCTTTACAGCCAGCTCCGAGCAGCCTGAATATGACGGCAGCAAAATAACAACTCTGTCATTTTGTTGTTGTTGTTTCTTTAAATCTCACATCGTGTTTCAATTGTTGCTTTTCATAGAAGAAAAAAGCAAAGTATTTTTGCAGATGTCGTTTGCCTGTGCCGTAGAGCTTCCTGCGGTGACACTGATGCACTTCAAACTTGATGTAGCAGAAACACTTTGCAGTATCTCTTCCTGTCTGTGGCTCTGTATCTGCTGGATTCAGAGTGATGACAGAACTTCTGATCTCCTGATTCATGACCCATCTCACTCGAGTCTCTGCAGGTACTGTTTAGGCACACAGGTCTAGTTTGGCCACTGTCTAGTGGGTGAATATCACCGTGACGACAGCAACTAAAATCTGTCAAACACGAAACAAAACAAAGTGTACAGAGAGCTTGATTTGGGCTTCATATTTAGAGAACAGTTGGATCAGTGGGATACACTGTGGTTGGACCACTGAAAATAAAATGTTCCTTTCAGGTTCTTGCTCTAACAGATTGTCTTGTTTTGAACTCTGCAGACATGCAGAATAATTAGAGAGTCTTTCAGTGCATTTGTCGCCATTATAACCCTTAAAAAAGGCTTCTTGTTTGGATTCATCAGCATATTAATCAGTGAGTCACAGGTGAGGATCAGTTGCAGCATGTAGGTTGGCGGTGTTCATTAGAGATGTCTTTCAGTAGTTTCAGAGTTTGAATACGTGCGTGTGGACCACTCCTGTTGATGTGAGACGTGATATGGTGGCAGCTTCCATGTGACAAAGCCATCACAGCTGTACCTGTGCAGAGGTGTTTCCACCTGAAACGTCATTAACCCTGCAGGCTTCAGCGTCCTAACAGACTAATCTAACCTATCATAACCTGTAATTAGTGCCATTAGTCAAATTTGCTTCGCTCTGTTTTCCTTTATTAAATCCTTCACAGCATTTTGCGCAGTTTTTATGTCTGTAAAACTGAAACAGCAAGTGCAGGTTAAAAAAAGGATCCGTTAGACAGTTAAACTGTTGTAGGTTTTGTATGTGAGGGAAAGAAAAACACAGCGCCGAAGAAAAACCCCCCCGGGGGTCGGCTGAGACCAGGCGGGCCGCGGGGCTTGTAATACACTTGTGGAAACCCCGCAGTGTCATCATTATCCCAGTTATGACAACAAAACGATATAATTAATAGACTATAAAATCATTTGAACTCCTATCTGCATGCCCCAAAGTTCCATTTCCGCCTGAACCATTTTGGATTTGAAATGGGAAATTACATGTTGATGGGCAGTACTGAGCTGGTGCACACCCCAAAATCCATCCAGTTCATTTTCTGAGAGAGCTGAAGCAGGTTAGACGTTTGATTTGTTTCATGATGCTCTTGATAGAAAGCTTCATTATCCAGCAGACGCCTGGAGAACATGGAGGTCAACATTAAAGGAAAAGTACTTCAACTCCAGCCGTCCCTTCAGCGTCTGAGAGTTTATAACCATTGATTTAGTCTCCTCCTCACTCTGCTAATTTATGAAGCTCTCATCTGGTGCCAATAAAGCAGCCAATGAGGTGAAGGGAAATAAAGAAAGCGGGAGAGTGTGACTGTTGGCTTCGTGTCAGAATCGATGTGGACGTCACTGATGATTCACGTGTTTTTGTTTTACTGGAAACTCGTAAAAAGTGACGGAGAGACGGCAGCTTAACCAGCAATTACAGCCTCTGATTGTCTTTGGTCCAGAACGGCGGTGATGATCTGAACACACACAGGTGTGTGTGTGTGTGTGTGTGTGTGTGTGTGTGTGTGTGTGTGTGTGTGTGTGTGTGTGTGCGGTGCCTTGGGTCTGTATGTTGTGTAAAACAAACCTCTCCTTCGATCCTCCTCTCCACCTGTTTGTGTTTGACAGCAGGTGTCTAATATCTGTGGACAGCTCAGTGGTCCATCACAGCGCGGGCAGATGGTGTTCGCTGGCCAACACCCTCTTCCTCCATCCTTTTTTTCTTCCTAGATTCCTTCTTCCCTTCCTTCCTCCATGCAGTCCGAATAAATGCATGTCCCTCAGCAGCATTGAACTTTGAAAGCCCTCACCAGACAGCAGCAGTTGCCAAGGAGTTAGTGCTACCCACTGTGACCTGTGTGTGTGTGTGTGTGTGTGTGTGTGTGTCCGGGGACTGGAGCAGTGTCACTGTGGGAGCAGCAGCTCTCTGTGGGTTTAGGTTTGGTTTCTGAGGAGCTCTCTAACGTCTTCAGCTGAGGTTGCAATGATGAGTTCTGTGTGGTTGTTTTGCAGCTTCTCTGATCGTTTTGTGATCTTCAGCTGTTTGTATTTTTTCATCGAAGCATGCTGTTTTTGAAGCCTTTTTTCTATTTATGAAAAATAGTTGAATTTGATAAAGAGAATTATTTCAGTCAAGCAACAACCTCTGAGGCTGAAAATGAAGCCACCACTGATGCGGGGAAACCTGCAGTTCCTCTAATGGCCACTAGTGCAGTGAGTCAGTCTCCATAGACTCCCATGTTAAAACTTTCCAGCAGAAATAAACACGTTTACAGCCTGATACACAAACTGTTTGCTCTCTGTGGATCATGTCTCCCTTCACAACATCTGTACAGGGGAGGATGTTTTTAGACCTCTGGTAGGTCCGATGGGTGATGGGTGTCATATATCCAAACCTTGTTAGCTCTATAACTGCTTAATACTAAGGAACAATATTTGAGGTTTTAGCCATCAAAGTAACAGATATGGTCAGCTGGTACAGACCTCCTTTGGCCTCTAAGCATGCTCTTAAATTCACCATAGATATTTTACTTAGAAATTATTTAAACTGGGACTGAATTTCAGCAACCTTAAAATGTTTTAAAGACTCGTGCGACTCCTTAAACCCTGTGTTACTTATAAATTATCCTTCAAGGTCAAATTCCCAAGGTACAAGAAAATTTACTCTGCTCCATTTAATTCTAACAAATATGTCTCCCAAATATTCCTCACCGAGATTCCTCACCAGTAATGTTAGTGATCAATGTGCAGTCGCATGTGGTAAAAACCTGTTGTAGTTTTACATGGAACTTGAACATTTTAAAGAGCAGGTATGATGTGTGCTGCAGTGATTCCAGATGTTGAAGTGACCTTGGATCGTTCATCCATTTCTAATAAACTCGGTCTTCAGTTGATTGGAGAACATTTAGGATACAAATAAATTAGTGAACTTTAATAATTAGAAAATCCAGATCATGGTTTTGTCTTAAGAAAACGAAAATAACCCACCAACAGGAAACAGCATTGTGCTGCCTTATTCACCTTATGTGTTTTTAATCCAAAGGTTCCAAAACTATCCTGTAAACTGAAGTTTATCTGTGCAGAAGGTCGTGAATCTGATTTTCTCGTGCTAACTAAAGGGGACCTGCAGGGTTTTAGGATGCATTTTGTTTGCTTTTATAAAAAACAAAAAGTCTTGTCAGGAAGCTCAAAGTGAAATTGTTTTTACTTTAGGAATAACTCCTCCCTCCTGAGTCTTGACTCAGTGCATCATGTATCTCATGTTTTAGAACAAATGCGAAGTCTGTGGCTCACCTTTGCAGACTTTATGATTTGGTGGGGTGGTCCTCTCCTCCACTGACAGTCTGGGTAAACAGCAGTTTCTTACTGTGCTCAGTTTGTATGGCTGCTATATTGCCCAGGTCTCAGGTCTCAATTCTAGGATTTTAATTGGATGTTACTGAGGACACTAACTAGCAGGTATCTGTGTCTGCTTGCTGCTCCCACACAGTCTGTGCACACACATTGATAAAGTTGGCTGACAGCTCAGCACTCCATCGTCACTTCCTGCTGAACAACCAGCATCAGCTGAAATGCTAACGCTCAGGCTTTAAACTTGCTGTCGGCGGCTGTTTATAGCATTCGTGTATACAAGTCTTTTCCATGTACATAAGCATAAGGACATTAAAGATGCAGAGACCACGATGCAGTTTGACCTGTTACTTACTGAAACTAGCCAGCGTGAAGGTTACGCCATCACAGCAGTAAACAAGACACAAAACCAATCTGCTGTTTAATTTTTACAGCAAATGAACATGATGGAGGTGGATCAGAGCCAGATGGCCGAGTCCACTGCTGCCAGAGAAACGGCACGAATGGAGCCGATGGCTGGACGATGCCGCCGCCATCGGCTGCAGCAAGCGAAGCTGAGTCTGTACTCAGCTCCAGCTGTGCAGGTGCTCCGGCAGAGCCGTCGTCTCAGGGCTTGGCTCTCCAGGTTATTCTGGGTCTGAAGCTGTGTTAGCAGCTCTGTGAGCTGAAGCTAACACACTGATATTGTTTCCCAGGTTACTCTGAACAGCGTAGATCAACTGTGTCACCTGCAGGAATCCAAGCTCCCCTACACAGACACAATGCATAATACCGACATTATATTAGGTCCTTTTAGAATATTAATGTAACACGTTGACAGTGTTGTGCTGTGCTGGGCCCCAGCGTTATGTTTTTATGTTAGTAATTAGAAAAGTTAAGCAGATTTAAGAGATGAAAGGTTGGACTCATTCCTCCAGCTTGTGTGCATTCAAACTTTATTTATTGTCACTGGTGTAAATTATTTGTATTGTATGGTACATTTTTTGCCATTTATTTTCAGCATTTAAGATTTAGCTTACATTTCAGTGCTCACTGCAAAGCCCGGCTGAAGCTTTCAAATATCTGCCAATAAAAGTGCAGGACAGGCTGAAGCTCTATTAGTGCATGACTGTATGAACACAGGCTGGCAGGAGGTAGCTGAGTCAGCCAGAGTGGAGGATTGATAATTCAGTTAAAACATGAAACCAAATCCTGTCAGGAAGCAGAGCTCTGCACATCGTCTGCTTCCAGCAGCTCCTGATGACATTTGTCTTCAAACTGTGGGAAAAGTGAAAGCGGGAATGATTCACAGGTGAGAAAATGTCAGCTTGTTTACATCCAGCGGCGACGCTGTTGTGGAAAAGTCACCTCATGAATCAAACATTTAGTTTATCTCAGTTTCAGCGGCACCAAATCGAGCAGCGGGTCAGGGCTGTTCTCGGCACAGGTAGTCGTCCCCAGCGGGAGAAACACGAACGTGGAGTGAAACGGTATTTCTGAAATGAACTCGAGACACTTTGTCACCTACAAAGTTTGCACATCAAATATCAGAGACACCACAGATTAAACGTCAGCGCTCCAAACTCCTGATCCCGGGAGGAGGGCCGCTGCTCATCCCGTCGTCCCGACGTTCGTAAGACCACCGTGCTTTCGAAGTAATCTACCATGACCCAGATAAGCCGGATAACTGGGACGTGAACACGTCCACAGGTGGGCTTAAAAAAGCAGGCAGAAAGAAAAATCCTGACATTTAAAAAAAGGCGAGGATGTCTCAAACTAACCTAGAGAGTAAAATGTGTGCAGCCCAGAACTGAGCCGAACCACAAATGTTTATATATCACATGTTACTCCTATATTTGCTGCTGGTGGCCAGGTGTGTGTCAGAGGTTAGTATGACACTCTTCCAGCCTGCAGCAAAGTGTTTCTGCAGTGAAGGGGAACACTATTGTGTGGAGCGAAATAATGGCATCGAGTATGCGTCGTAAAACGAGCTCTCCTGCACTAACATGAGCGCAGCAGAAAAAGCAGAGGCCTGAATGTGATCTGTGCAGCAGCTGCTCTGTATCGACACGTCTCTCGGCTTCGCCGCCCTGCCTGTTTCAGAGCCAGCGACGTCACGCCGAGCGACCAAATGAACATAATTGGCACTTTGCTGTCACCGTCACTGTACTCTGTGCTGCACAAAAACACTGATATTGTACACCCCGCCCGCCCGGGGAGGTTTAACGTCCTAACGTGTCATCAGTCCTGCTGACCAAATCACATCTTTTCAGACGAATGCAGTTATTATTTCTTCCTAAATCCTGCCTCTGTTTTTTTTTTCTCAGGCCAACAATGAATTCAGATATTTCAGCTTCTGCTGTGAGAGCTGCGAGCTGTTTGTCGCGTTTTCTCTGAACTGAAGTGAAAAAGTGTGTCTGACGAGTCAAACGCCTCGTGAAAGATCACTCTAAGTGCTCGTGGCGGAGTCGGTGTTCGTCATGTGTACACGTAACCATCTGATATGAGACTGGAGACGGAGTGTCTCTGTCTGTGGCCCCTCTGTCCGCGCGCGCGTGTGTGTGTGTTTATCCCCATCGTTATCTGTGACAGATAGTTATAAGCAGACAGACTGACGCTTTCCCAAGTGTTAGCCTTGGGGCGGACTGGGGAGAGGCATGAGGGTGTGTGTGTGTGTGTGTGTGTGTGTGTGTGAGAGAGAGAGAGAGAGGCAGAGAGAGAAAAGAGGAGCATCTGAATTTCTCTCTTTAATATCCGACTTCCCCACTCTGAGTTTGTCTTTTTTTCCCATGTCATGCTTCTTTTTCACGCTCATCATCTCGTCTTGTTAAGTCTTCAGTGAGCTCTACCAGCCCTCCTTTTTTCTTTTTTTTTTTAAACTTCTTTGATATCAGACATACAAAAACAGTAATGCTGAAGCACTCAAACCTGCAGTTCCTCTACTGTCCAGCAGAGGCAGCAGTGAGTCAGTCCCCATAGACTCACATGTTAAAATTTTCCAGCAGAAATAAACATGTTTACAGCATGATACACAAACTGTTTGGTCTCTGTGGATAATTTCCTCCTTCATAACACCTGTACCGGGGAGGATGTTTCTATAACTCACCTGTTTAAATTGTATTAAGGCTTAAAGTTTGCATTATTAGGGGTGTGGCCTCATTTATTGCAGGTGGATGGTGACACAGGCGGCTGTAGCTGCTAGCTGTCTGCTAGGCTTCAGCTGAACTGGACCTGTTACTGTACTAACAGACTGCCCGAGAAGGCGGAGCTCCAGGTTTGGTGCACGGTGAACTTCCATGATTTTAATTGGATGTTACTGAGCACCAATTAACATGCATCTGTGCCTGAGTGATGTTCATGTACAGTCTTTGGAGGCAGACTGGTAATCAGTCTGACTAGCATTAGCTGATAGCTTAACAGTCCTTCCTCCTCCAGTTATAGCCACTGTGGTTCAGAAATTCCAGAAACCAATCACGGCTGTTTCTAGCTTTATGAAGTCTTTGCCTGTTTGTCCTGCATTAAACAGTATTTCAGAATAATATTAATTTAAAATTTTTTAATAAAATCACATTTTAGCTTGAGACAGAATCCTGCAGACAGAAATATATCTCTATGCATTGGTCAGCTTTGAGATTTTGGGGTATTTTGCTTCAGTAACCTAACAGCCTAACGGTTTAAACAAAGATATAAAAGCTGTAAAGTTCTTTTGTGATCTTACAGATATTTACATTCAGTCTCATTTCAGCCTCAAATTCCTGTTTTCGGAGCATTTTACTGTTGATTACAGATCCAAATGCTACGTGACCACACTCAAAAAATTATTTTTCACCCTGAATAAACGCGATGCAACAATTTTTAAAATTAAAATAGGCAAAGTCAGGATTTGGGGCATGAATCTTTTGGAGTGCATCAAGGCTAAAATCAGTGAATATGAAGAGCATTATGTTCCCTGTATGTCGGTATTTTGACATGTTGGGTTTAGGTGGGTTTGGTGAGGATATCAGGATTTACCCTAACGCTTGGCTGCAGTTTGAAACCGGTTATAAAAACTTGGGTTCTCATATGTTAAAACTGACAGTAAATCATACGCAGACATAAATGCCAAAGGCAAAATTTGCTTTATTGCTGGAACAACTCATTTTAAATCCAAGAATCAGGGGGAGTCTCACATGCTCTGCTCTCATGTCTTATGTGTGCGTTTCAGTGTTCGTCATGGCAGCAGGACGGATGAATAAATGAACAACTCTTTGCATAAAACATAAGAGCAAATAGGAATTCAACCTCTTGTCATTTGCTCGCTCACAGTGGGATGAAGTGAAACAGGAAGCAGATTTCATTGTCAGATAAACAGACTGTAAATGTTAGAAGGCGTTCACTGAGGCTGCCGGTGATGCAGCCTGAGGGAGACCGGAGAGCATCTTCCTCCTAATCAGAGCTGCTCAGTAACGCTCAGCTTTGCTCTCAGGTCCTCGGGCTCAGTGAGAGATCCTGCACACACTGAAATGCAGCGTCGTTTCTTCCTCTGCTCCGACGCCGGAGCCGTCAGTCTGTTTGTTCCTCGTTAAAATACTGCAGATGAGGCGATTGTGAGCTCGGGAAATGAACTGTGTCGTGTGCTTCTGTCACAGGCCACACAGAGGCCACTTACAGTTCTAACCGTACAAACACAGAAGCATAGAAATGTCCATGTTTTATAATTTCACTCAGTTTTATTTACACAGCGCCAAATCACAACAACAGTCGCCTCAAGGCGCTTTGTATTGTAAGATAAAGACCCTACAATAATACAAAGAAAGCCCCGATGAGCAAGCACTTTGGCAACAGTGGGAAGGAAAAACTCCTTTTTAACAGGACGAAATCTCCAGCAGAACCAGGCTCAGGGGCAAAACTTAGAGAACGTGTATTTGTGAATGAGAGCCAACATTTTTTTTTATCGGGGCCGAACCCATAAATGCTCTTATTTTCTCATGAAGAGCTGTGTGCTGGTTTGGACAGACACAGCTGTCTAATGAATGTAATGTGATGCTATGGAATGATGCATAATGTTACGGTATCTGACTCATAACACTCATTAAGAGCACAGTCTCCCTTTCCAGCAGGCCTGCATCCACGTGCACTCAGACAAACTTGATTTCTGCCACAGCTGCAGATTTAACTCTGGGTCAGGTCAGACCAGTAAAAGCAAATATCTTCACAGCTCCATGGTGCTGTCACAGTTTCTCAGCAGTCTGCACAAACAGCAGCTCCTTCATCTTTCTTCTTCTATTTTTCATTTCATTTCCACTCCACAAGGTGGGCTTTGCCATTATCCAGAAAAGGATCGATAAACGCAGCGAGAACAGTCCAGAAGATATCGAGGCCCCATGCGTGTCAGAATTCATGCAGGCTTTTCGATGAATCACCCAATGTCCTGTAGATATGCAGATTGTGTTCAAAAGAAAAGAACACATCAGAATAGAAAGGAAAACCAAGGAGATGGAAGGGGTGTGTGTGTGTGTGTGTGTGTGTGTGTGTGTGTGTGTGTGTGTGTGTGTGTGTGTGTGTGTGTGTGTGGGGGGGGGGGGGGAAAGGGAAAAGG
>VUQG01001391.1:29041-42829 GCA_015106755.1 Etia nguti | reverse complement strand
ACACACACACACACACACACACACACACACACACACACACACACACACACACACACACACACACACACAAATAATCAGTACACCACAATGGGATCTCATACACTGTATGAGCAGTTGCCGAGCTTTTTCATCTTACACACCCCCACAACCTAGTCAACTCAAGAACCTCTTCATCAGCAACACCTCTCATGTTCAAATATGTTAATTTGAACCCATTTCAAACTGAATGTGGAGTACTTTCAGTTTAGCATCTACTGCTAATGACTGCATCAGCTTAATCACTGGTTGGGCAGCTTTCATCATGTTTAGTAGCCAGTTTTAACTGTTTATCCAGTAAGTTTATCTTATTGTTCCTGTAGTCTTACCTGACATTATTTGTTAGCATTTTTTTTTTTGTTTAAACTAATATTTCCATGGACCCCACAGTTATCATGAGGTACAGGAATCACTGCACTAAATGACAAATAAAGTATGCAGACACCCCCAAACTAATTCTCATACGTGATATGTATCTTATTTGGAAAGACCAGAAGAACTTGGGTACATTTAAAAAAATAATAACTGCATTTTAGCTGCTTCAGTTTGTGGATTCAAGTTTCTTTTTTTTTCTTTTTTCTTTTTTTACTGTCACACTTTCTTGAGTTAGGTAGGCTACTGGGACACTTAATGAGGAAGTAGCATCATTAATGGGACTAGAAAAACGTGTGAAGCATGGGTGATTCCTGAACATTTTATAACAAAGCCAAATGTACCTCGATTGAGGTTATAGTAGCAGGTACATTTGGCTTTGTACAAAAAAAAAAGTACAAAAATCTAGACTGTCTCTTCCAAAGAGCCAGGCGTTCTTGTAAACCTTTGAGCAATATTTCTTTAGCCTTAGGTCTTTCAAACTTTTTATTTGGACACTTTTTCTTTAGTCCTTGTACCTGACAATTTTCAGAAAAATATTTTATTCTTGTTAGTTTGTTGAACTACTTAACACTCACCTATGAATCAATCAAGCATGCAAAGGCCCTCAACTCAAAAGAGGACCAGTGTTGTGTCTGCTCTTGGAGGTCTCATCAAAAATGATGAAATTATGAACTCATAAAATTACAGTCAGATTGTCATCCATCATGCAGTTCTGTCTTGAAGGATGTGACTAGACCCAACTTCATTTTCCAGCAAGACACTGATCCCCTAATCCCAGCCAATGCAGTAAAAACATACCTAGATAGAAAAACACAGAATTAAACACTCTCAGTCATGTAATGGGCTCCCCAGAGCCCAGACCTCAGGAATACTGAAGCAGTGTGAGATCATCTTGACAGAGAATGAAACAAAAGGCAGCCAACATCCAAGGAAGAGCTTTGAATGTCCTCCAAGAAGCCTGGAGAACTGGTCCTGAAGTCTATTTAAAGAAATGGCATGAAAGCTTGCCTAAGATAATTTGGGCTGTGCTGAAGAATAAAGGTGGGCATAACAGATATTGACTTTTAAGTTAGTTAGAATTGAAGAAACACTGTTTTTTGCCTTATATACTGTATTCACATATGTGTTTTTTGCACATTTCAATAAATTGCTGTGCCTGTTTCCACTTTTTTTCTGGGAAAAATAAACATGAATGGTGGCTCAAGACTTTTGAATAGTACTGTAAGAAGAATTTGCGCACGGTTATAAGAACAGGTTGATGGGATTTGCCCCGATTCAGCCAAAAGACGGGACTCAGGGTCGAGTATGGATGTTGGTTGACGTGGTCTGACTCACTGTTTGTTGCAAAGGTTACGGATGGGGTTGAGGTGAAGGCTTTGTGCAGGCCAGTCACGTTGACCAGACCGTGCTTTGTATATGATTGCTTGAAAGGGACTTTGCAATTGTCTCATCATTCAAGATCATCGTGTGGTGTAGCATTAACATTTCCTGTAATGAAAAACCACCCCAGACCAGAAGCACACAAAATGTAGTTTGTATTGATTACACACATGAAGTGCCCCATTTATGTGCTCTGCGTGTGTGTGTGTGTGTGTGTGTGTTTGCAGGAGCATGCAGGTGCAAGTGTGAACACTCAGGCCATGTTAGAGAGGGGCATGAATTAGGAAGTGTGAGCAGAGAGAGGAGGGTTACTATGACAACAGGGGAGAAGTTCCAGGTGACACGGAGATCGTTGAGATGCTAATTGTCCATTTTCAATCCTCCATAAACTTTAACAGCCACTCTGCCTCCACATGTTATTCTAACTCATTCACAGAGTATACCTCTGGGATGTACAGCTATTCCACTCTCCCTCTCTCTTTTCATTTATAATGACACCCCCATCCTTCCTTCACACTCTTTCATCTCCTTTCTGCTTTCTTCTGCCATCACAGGCAGAGAGAGGGTGACTATGTAAATATCACAGAGGATCTGGAGCATATGTGTGCATCTCTCATGAGGCCAACCAACACCTGATCATCAGACTCTCGTTTCATTCGCCTTGTCCTTGCTCTCTTCCCCCTTCTCCTCAATTTCCTCCTGTCCAAATTCATCTCCCTCCAAGTTCCCCACTCCATTTTTCCTCCCTCCTCCCTCTCACCCCTCCTGCTGTTTATCTCCACCACCGCTCCCTCCCAGTGCACTGCGTTTAACCACTTTGTTCCCCTTTAAGATAAAGATAATTAAATCAGCAACTAAATGAGAGAGACTGCGCTGCTGGCGTCACCACTTTGATGTTCTATTTCAGCACGATATTATCAACATCAACTCATCAGTCCCAAACTACTGTTGCTCACGCACAGTCACACACATATGCACAATTCTTGCATCCACACAACACGTTCCACTAACTCCATCCCACCTCCTCCTCCTTCTACTCTTACTGTACACACAAAGAAAGATTTGACACGCTAAGCGCTACTGTCTTAGGTTTTAATTCTTGTCATCCAACCACAGTGTTCTTTACTGTTGATCTCACCCACTTCTCTTCCTTCTTTCTCTCCAGACTGCTCCATCTCCCTCATTTCTAATCTTATGCTGCTCTCACTTCTCTCTCTTTCTCTCTCTCTCTCTCTCTCTCTCTCTCGCTCTCTCACTCCCCTCCGCCTCCTTCCTCCCGATCAGCAGGTTGCTAGGCAACTGTGCTCCATTGATCTAGGGGAGCACGATGACAAGCTCCCATAACTGCCATGAAAACACACACTCAGGCACACACATGAATGCACACATAGTTATTAGAGATGGCTAGTAGCACCTTTAGAAAGAAGGCGTCCGCTTATCTGATAAGGACAAGGATCGGGATGAAAAAGGAGGAGGGACACGCTGATACAAATGACAGAAGAAGAGGAGGAGGAGGGAATGGCTCTTTATGTTGCTTACCTAATCATACCCTCCCTTTACTGTTGCCTTTCTCATTCCACATTTCCTCCTTTTCTTTTTCCCATGTAACCCTTGCCATCCCTGGAAAACAATTACCTTCCCTGGCGGCCTGGCCAAATTTCCAATCTGACCCATAACACAGTCATGGGCACCTCATCATCGCGAGGTAGAAACTGGCTCTGTTCCATTTGTGCCTCCACTTGGATGCTTATTACTTGCGCTCACACAATGAAACGAAACAAAGGAGAAGATGGTGGTCTGAGAAACAGAGGCAGCAAATATTATAAATACCAAAAGGTCCAAGATTGTGGAGTAATGTGGATGTGAATTTTCATTAACACATACAAATGCCATCATGGAGCTGAATACTTTTGATGTTACCATATCAAAGATTTGTCTAAAAAGACTGCTTGAAATTTGTAGTTAGAATATTTTGAGTATGATCATAATAAGCTAAGCAAAAAGGATTTCCTGGCATTTGCATGATTACACTGATTTTTCTGTTATTCATTAAAACAAACAGGACAACAAACAAGGAATATCATCAAACATCTGGATATGTGTTTTCTTCATGAGCAATGTTATTCCTGTGAAGCAATTTACATTTTTTATGCTTTGATATTTGTAGAGATTAAACAAACAAGATCTAATATAGTAATTTCTGAGCTGTAGAGGTGGTACAGCAGAGTTTCTGTCAAACATACAGCCTGTGGAAGAGAATCAATCTCCAAAAGGGTCCAAATCTGGTTGAAAGGAAAAGTGAAAATTACAGTCCGCTTGAGATTTGAGTATGTACTGTTTTTAATACCTGTATTTCTCCTTTAATTTTTATATTGCTATAAATTCCATCCACTCTATCCATTTTCTGCTTTCTGCAAACCTCACCTAGTAGGTCTCCAGGAGGTATCCTAGTCAGGTGCTCAAATAGACTCAACTGGCTCCTTTTGATGTGGAGGAATAGCAGTTCTACTCTGAGTTCTCCTTGTAGGGTCTCCCAAGGAAAACTGATCTTCAGTGAGGGACCAAAGTGTGATTCAAGAGACCCTTATGAAGATGACAACTAGGATTCCAGAAACCTCCCCTGGAACAGGAATACTGGAGCCAAGCCTTGGGGAGAGGTGGACTTGAGGACTGAGTGGTCATAGCCAATGACTGTATATGGTCATAGCCCAAGTGAGTCACATAGGTCTGTCCTCCACCACCTGTCCGGGAAGCTGTAGGGGTCTGTTGCTTTGTGGAGTGGTCCTTTAAATATAATTTCTTTTTATTCTTGTGTCTTTCATTCAATCGTGTACGGACAGGGTGAAAAGTTTTGCCAGTGGTACTTTTTTTTTCATACGCATTTGCACTTCAGTTTTTATTCAGATTTTCCGTATGATATAATGAATAACAATCATTAGCATTGCAAAAGTATTTTTTATGGGAAATAAATCAAAATTTCATTTCGGGCAGCAGTGCCCCCACCAAAACCTTTGGCCACAACTTACTTTCATTTAATTCTAGTATTATCTGCTGTGTCCTGGATTTTTCTTGTGATTTTGTCTTCTGGTCTGTGAAAAAGGACTTCATAAATAAATGCTGCTTTTTTACTTAAGAATAAATCCCACCTTGAAAGCTGTAAATTCCATCTGAGCCCGAGGTGTGAATCATCATTAGCTTTAAAGCCTTTTCTACTGGCAAAGTCATTACCCATGACCCACCATACCACACTGAAGGAAAGTGGTTAAGCCAAGGAACTGCACACGTCTTTGAGTATGAAGTAACATTTCGATGTATTTACAAAAGATTGATGACATAGAGAAGATTAGTGAAAGTACACTAATTTTTCTGGAAACATAGTGTTCATTAATTGATGGAAGATCCATAAAATACCAAACATTTGATACACAGAATGTACTTCTTTAGAATAAAAGACAGGCAATAATTTGAAGGTATTTTTTTGCAATAGATTATTATGCAGTAGTTTGGCTTTTTGACCCACTTCAGATAACGCTGCGCTCTGTTTGGTCCCTGAACTAAAATGAGTTTGACCCCCTCTGTGCTACAGGCGGATTTTTTTAAGGCACGAGAACAGTGTTGACCTTCTCATTTACAGTATCTTCCAGTAAGAAAACGTATTACCCAAAACGTTGAACTCTTCAGGAAATTCAATCAGCGGGAATTTTTTAAAAGTCCTAGAATGACATTCAAGGAAATGTATAATGCTTTTCATTAAAGGCATTTGTTTAGCTCTTTTAGGAAATCATAATGAAATAATTAAGGATTTTCTCAAAGTTTTTTGCCGTCCAGATGTGAGAAGAATCTTTTAAATTTACCTGGGTGCAGAACGTTGAATCTTCACATGTAAACAGTGGTATGACTTGTAAGGCATTACAACATGTAACAACAGAGGGAAGGAAAATCACCCGATCTGTGCCCTGGCAGGACTAACATCATTGCCAAATTAATGTCATGCACTGTAATGCTGGAACAGAGATATTTTAAATGGCCTGTGCTTGCTTCTTTCAGGCACCTTTGAAGCACGGCCACAGTACAAAATATATCAAGCACAGCATTAGTTCACGAAGACCATTAGGTCAAGCTCAGCCTGCAGTCCTGGCAGAACAGGAGCCCACACCAGCTGATGGTTTAGCTTTCCTTGCTTCCAATTTGAAATCTTTTAAAAGCTACACATCTGCAAGCCGCTTTGCCACCCGTCTCTGCCCTAGCTTCTCCTCTCATGTCGAATCTAAGTCAGTATCATATTTACTGTCATTGCAACATGAGATGCCATCGCAACATGTGATAACAGCAAATATGAGACAGAACAGAAGCTTGTTCTGACCTGTGCTGAGGACTGCTGTTGTTGCTCTTTCAACCTTAAGCTTTCTCCATAATGCGTGTGAAAGGAGTAAGAGGTCCCAGAACAAAGCCAAACTGCCACATATTAAAAAGACAATAATCTTCTTTTGATTATATTGGTGCTGACTGAAACGGAGGAACACGCAGAACTGTTTTTAATGTGCTTTGCTTGACTCTTAAGACCCTGGCAAAACCGTTATGTTGCCATGGCTATGCATCAGGGTTGAGTTGAAATGACATTAGATTCAGGTGGATAAGATTGTCAGGGAAAAAATGAACCGTGCTCTCCATGGAAAGTGGTTGAAGATGAAAATGAAGTTTCAAGTGGAGATTTCTGTCTGGTTTCAGGCTAATTTTAAGTGGCTAATGGAAAGCATTTATATAGCATACACAACCATATTCACCCATTCGCATTCACATCCCTGTTGTATACTAGAAATTGCTTTTCGTATCACACACTGATTACCATTTCAGCATTTTTCCCAAGGACACTTTGATGGGGGAGTAAAGGAGCGATGATCAAATTACTGATTTTCTATTTTGTGGGCCCCTTCTGCCTTCTGAGCCAGAGTCAGCACTGCAGCTCAGAAGGCACTGAAGTACAGGTTTCCTTTTAATGACAGCTATGAATTACACATATTACATTATAGTAAAGCACTGCTACCAAAGGAGGTTGTCATAATGCATTTTCAGAAGGTCTTGTAACCGTATGATACCTATACAGAGCATACTGTACTGAGCTCTGTCATGCTTTGCACTGATCAGTCAGTCCTACAGAGTGAACGAGAAAGAGTCTTGAATGCAGCTGCTTGGAATGAGGCAGGGAGAAAAGAATGGTTTATTGAGATAAAGACCTTGAGATGCATCAGTAAAAATTCTAAAAGCAGATTCTGAGATGAAAATGACTTCATTGGTATGAAATAAAATAAAGTAAGAAATAAATATGTTTAAAAGACTATCAGTAAAGCGCTTTAGACATTCACCTCAGCAAGGCCACCAAGCTGAAAAATGAAGATGGTGTAAGATGTGAATGGAAATTGTATAGTTTGATGCACATGGCTTGAAAAGAAGTAGTTGTGGATCACTGAAGTCATTAGGATTTATCCTCTGGGGACTTGCAATGTCTGTACAAAACTCCAATCCTTTCTACAGACTATAGGGCAGCGCAGTGATTTATTCCTTAGCAGTTTTGCCTCAGCAATAATTTTCTAACCTTTTGTTGGCCAACTGGGGCCTTTCTGTATGGTGTTTGAATGTTGTCCCTGTGCCTGCAGATGATCTGGTTTCCTCTCACAGTCTAAAAGCCTGCCTGTTAGGTTAATTGGTGATTCTAAATTGGCAGTGGGTGTGGATCAGTTGTTATCTGTCTCTGTGTGTTAGCCCTGTGATGGACTGATGAACTGTCCGGACTGTGTCCCGCCTTTCACCCAGTGTCAGCTGAGATAGGCTCCAGTTCCGTGTAATTAAAGAGTGAGTTAAACAGGACACAAACCATATGCCTCCAGGTTTATAATCCTGATTTATATCACCGCCACACCTCTTGCCAACTTGGGTATTCCATCCATCCTCTGCTGCTTATCCAGGTCCAGGTCGCAGGGGGAGCAGTCCAAGTAGAGATACCCAGACATCCCCCTCCTGAGCCACCTCCTCTGGGAGTACACTGAGACATTCCCAAGCCAGATGAGAGAAATAATCTCTCCTGTGTGTCCTGGATCTGCCCTGGGTTCTCTTCCTAGTTCGATAAGCCCAGTAAAGGGGGAGATGTCAAGGAGGCTGATACCACTTCAACTTGCTCCTTATGAGCTCTTTAAAACAAACTTTAACGACATCAATTTCCAATTTTCAGTTATTTAACTTTATTAATTATCACTTTATGGTTTGTAAAAGGGAACTAACTATTGGTTTAATTAATTATCAACCTACAAACTGTTTCATCTGCATATAATTTCTTTGCTGCCATTCATTTTTTAATTTAGAGAAGGCAGCATAGATTATCTCGCGAACAGAGAAATTCAAAGAGAGGTCTGTTATGATTTTGAGCTTTGAAATGGTTGCTTCATTTATGGTCAGCGTAACAACTGTAGATGGCAATATTTATAGCAAACATTCTTTTCTGTGGCCACCAGCCGTCAGTCTGTCAAGCGTCCAGAGCAAAATGTTCCCAGTCCAGCCAGAGTGACAGACTCTCTTTTATCATATCAAGTTAGTCCTCTTTACCTGCCAAGCTCAAGGAATTCATTGACAGAGCGATTTTTCTGCATCAGCTTCACACTGTCGTGTGCTTCTAAAATAAACACAGTTAAGGATCGGAAAGGAATAAAATAGTGAGGGAAAAAAGCTTTTATGAATCCCCAGTCTCTAACACTTCTTCATCTCGCTTCTCCTCCCCCACTCCAGTTCTTTCTCTGACTTCAGTACAGACTCCAGTAGCTTTATGCTGGCTCGTCTCCAGCAATTATCTGGTTGGTTCCACTCTGACGCAATTCAGACTCTACTCATCCTCTTCTTCGTCATCAACTCCTGCTTCCTCAGTAAAAGCGAGACTCCCTCACTGACATAAACTCCCACTCATCACCAGAATGGGCATCAGCTCTATCTTTGCTCAAATTTTTCTTTGGCACTGAGTAAATCTCATCTCCATCTCCTCTGTGGCTCCTCAACCAGATTGACAGCACTGTGCAGTGGCTGTGCTCAAATATGGCCATAACTCCACTTTGGCCCTGACTCCATGCCAGCTGTCCGCCAGCTCTGGCTTTGACTCATCTCTGCTTTTAAACCTCAAACCCAAGCCTTTCCGCTTTCCAATCAAAAAGTTGACAGTACAGTATTAAGGCTCTCTTCTCCCACCAAAGTTCTGCCTGAATAATTAACAATGGGATGGGTGAAAATCTTGGATTGTTATTTGTCCAGTCCACCACTTTAATACAGACTCAAATAACTAAATTATCAGTAGGACTCCCATTAACTTTTTTATAATCAGGAGGTTTCATATAATGAATCCTACCATGTAAAGGCCAAAGTTTTACCAATAAGCTAAGAAAAAAAATTAAACATTGAAGCTACAAGTTAAAAGTAGATACTGTAAAGTCACCCACTGATTAAAAACTTTGATTTGTGTTTTTTTATTTGGAGCAAGAAGTTGCCATATTTGAATTAGAGGAAGGTATGCTAATTAAAACAACTGTATGGATACATTGCACAGACATAGATACATACTAATTATTGCTAAATAACAAACAATTTGTTAATATTTATTGTTGTTATTTGTTAGATTAATTTATAGTTCTAAACGCTCCAAAAGGCATCAAAGACACAAAGGAAAATCAAGAGGTTGAGTTCAGTGGTTGAATTAGAGGAGGAGAAACCTAAGCATAAAGCTAGTTGCTACAGTGAGCATTTACCTTTAATGTCTGTGTGCCTACAAATTTTTGTAACTGTGGAGATGTGTCTGCATCTAAAAAATATATATATACTTAACTTGAACATTATACTCTTTTGTGAGCACAGACATGAACAGCTGGAGACACCAAAGCAGAATAGTCACTCCTGTTAGACCTTGATTATTCTCTGTTGTGGAAAATGGACACAGACAGCTGGAGACTGGACAGCCAAGTATTCCTGTTATTCTTTTTTGAAGTCGGCTTGAAGTCTGCCACCTGGGGCACATGGACTGGATCAAGCAGAGATGCCCGTAAAACACACAGAATGAAATCCTTTCAGTCATGGATTGGCCTCCCCAGAGCCCGACATCAACGCTATCAAAGCAATGTGGCATCATGTTGACAAAGAACTTAACAATTCAAAGAACTGAGCTCTGAATGTCCTTCCAGAAGCCTGGAGAACTATTCCTGAAGAGTACTTAAAGAAATAACAAGAAATTTTAGCAGATGATTTGATGGAACTATAGAATAACAATAAAGATGTTAGTATCAAATATTCCCTTTTCAAGCTAGTTAGAATTGTACAAATTCCATTTTACATTAAGTAATACTCTGTTTCCATTTATGTTTGAACAGTTCCTATTTCCCTAGCAAATTATAAAGAAATAAAGGGTGACTCAATACTTTTGCACAGTAATGTACACACAAGGGCACAGAGCTGCTGGCATGGAGGCATTTGTTCTACTCAAAGTTCAGTCTGAATAGTTAACAGCAAGGCCCTTTCAGGGTCAAATTTTATCTGCATTTATCTAGCGCTTTACTACAATACCACTAATTCTGTGTGTGAGAATACTTTTCATTTCTGCTTGAGGATCACTCCAGAAACATGAACCTGAGTGTCAGTGGTTTGGAAACATGGGCCTTGGTGCTTACTCTTATTTTCAGAGTAGAGAAAAAAGAAAACAAAAAAGAAAACAAAAATAAATGTTGAATGGTGTCTCTAACTCCATCACGATGAGGTCACAAAAACATTTTTTAACAGCTTCTAAAGCTATCATATCCTTCTATCTTTTAATATTCACATTCATTCTAGTGGCTTTTCATTTATTTTAAAATGTTGACAATGTATAGTGAGTGTTTTTTTTTAAATTTTGTAATACTTTAAAAACATGTTCTAAATGGTTACATTTTTTTTCTATTTAAATCACAGCATCTGAGTAATTGACACCACTTTAGATTCTGTATGTGTTACGTTTTTAGAGTTATGTGCATACTTTTTCGGACAAAGCCATATTTTTTGTAGTTTCGCCTCTGTGCACCTCCACAGTGGATCTTAAAACAGTCATTACGTGATTGAATTGCAGACTTTTAGCTTTAATTCAAGAGGTTTAACAAAAGAAAAAGTTAGGAACTGTTAGGAATTACAACCATTTACATACACAGTCCTCCACTTTTAGAGGCTCAAAATCAATTGGACAAAACAATACAATATTAAATATAATGGCAGTTTTTAGTACTTGGTGAAAAGGCTGATGTCTACAACCCAGGGACATCAAATGCTCTCTTTCCTCAGCTCCTGCTTATTTGTGGGTCTCTCTGCATTCAGTTTTCTATTTAATAACTGGAAAGCATGCTCTGTTGGGTTGAGATCAGGTGACTGACTTTGCCACTGTAGAACATCCCATTTCTTTACCTCGAGAAACTCTTGTGTCGTTTTGTGGTCGTTTTCCATTTGGACTACAAAAAGCCATCATACTGCTTCTATCAGCAGTCACATCGTCAGTAAATACCAGTGGCCACTAGTTCCCCTGGCTGCCATACATCCCCTTGCCATGACGCATGAAGATCACTGTTGTATACCTTGTCAATGATACACCAACCTCATTAAGAGTGTTCTCGGCTTGGTTAGAAGTTGTGAAGATTTTTGTTTTGTTTGATTTGCTTTAAGCATGAAAATAATTACGTCACTTATTTAAAAGGTACCATAGTGTTAATGTAGCCACACCTAAAGCTTTTGTTACCTCCCTGATATGTTTAATTTTCAGTCTAATGATGGATTCCCTCACTTGCCCCTCTCTATTGGCCTCATATTTTAATTTACAGTGAAAAGCTACTAAAAGCAAATTCAACACATTGAAACAACTTCAGATCTTATGTCTGCTTCATTTGTCATGAAATAACAAGTGAACAGGCCTCAGCTGGCCGTGAAACCACTTGTCAGACAGTTCTCCAATTAACTGTGAGCCTCTGACAAAAGGGGGACTGTGTATAAAATCGACTGTAAAAACTTACAGAGTTAATGCAATAAAAAAAATAAAATAAAATAAAATCTCTTCCATTAAATTTATCCAGCCCCAAAAAACAAAGGTTTTCCATACTGTAGCACCCCACAGGTCTCACTCAAACTTAGAGATAAAGCTATAGCTTTGAGTTGAACTCAAGGTACTTTAATAATATAACTACACTGACTGAACTGAAGTTTTATTTACATCATCTTTCGCAGAAAACGTCTCGGATCTGTTCAGCAACGTCATTTACACGTATCGGATACGCTTCTTTGTAGTGTGAAGGAAATTCCTCGTTAATAAAGAAAGAAACGAATCAGCTCAAAATAGCTCAGTTCATCCGTATCTTACTCCTTCACATAATTTGCTTTAGAACACTTTGCTCCCTTTCCCATCATCCTAGCCCAGACATGTAAATAGATTTCTGAGCCAGCTGTTTCTGACTGGAACATCCTGTTTTCCATGAAACCACTGGCCATGCAACATTAACAGATTGTTTAATATCACGTCACCTGCCAAGAGATCTAATGTCTGCCAAGACTTTTAAACACCAGCTCAGAAAATTTCTTACAGATGTCCCCTATCAAAAAACATCTTTCGACAATAAACACAATCTAATAAAAAGTGAACTCAAGCATGATAAACACCAAGATTTTTTTAAAACAAACAATTTGTGTATGACAGTAGTCCATCATCATATGCAGGGAGTATAAAAACACAAATGGGATGAGTGCAGAGCTTTTTTTTTGCTACTAGTTACAAATGTGCACAGTTTAAAATGTAAATGAAGAAAATGTTTAACTATGCTGCTGTATTGTATGTTTACCATCAGTCAAGGAGAAAAAGTAGGCTGTGTATTATCATTTTAAAATTCTCTTAGAATCAACGTTAACCCTTAACCCAGAGGGGGTTGTCAGTGACATGGTAAATGCACAGAAGTTTTAGCAAAATCCGGAATATTTTTGCACCAAATCAAAACTAGACTCAATGGCCACTTCTTTAGGTACATCTATTCAACCACTTGTTAAGGCAAATCAGCCAAACTGCAACACTGCTGAAGTTCAAACCGAGCTCCAGAATGGGGAAGAACTTTGATTTGAATGACTGAATGTGGCATGGTTGTTGGTGCCAGATGGGCTGGTCTGAGTATTTCATAAACTGAAGACTTACTGGGAATTTCCGCACACAAAAAAGATAAAATATCCATTGAGGAGCCTTTCTCTGGAAGAAAATGTCAGATGCCAGAGATCAGAGGGACAAACTGCTTGGAGCAGATAGTGTCATGGCACTGGGTCCCTGACCCAGTGTTTTGTATTTTCGGTCTGAGGTGTCAGGTTTCATGTTTCAGGTTTTCATGTCCCATGCATCTAGTGTTTAGTATTTTGTTTTTCCCAGTTTAGTAATGTTAGTTTAATATTAGTCTTCGCCTTTTGTTTGCGCTCTCCACTTCACATGGTCTGCCGCCACAGACCTGACATACAGAAAGGCAACAGTAACTCAAATAACCTTTATTCACAACCAAAGTATGTAGAAGAGCATCTCTCAACACACAAGACATTGACTCTTACAGCAGCCCACTTCTGTCAGTTATGAACAGGAAACTGAGGCTACATTTCACATGATTTCACCAAAATTAACAATACAAGATTGAAGAAAAGTTGCCTGGTCTGGTGAGTATCGAATTCTGCCGTGATATTTAGGGTAGGGTCAGAATCTGGTGTATGGCTCCATCCTGGCTTGTATGAACAATTCAGGCTGATGGTGGTGTAGTAGTGTGTGGGATATTGCTTTGACATTGTTCAAATGTCGCAGTCTAATGGAGTATTGTTGTTGACCATGTCCATCCTCCAGTAAGATTTTTTTTAACATAATAACACAACCTTTGCTCTGTTCACACTGATATAGAGGTAAGGTGATATCACCTCTGCTTCTTTCTTTTCATGATCAGCATT